>CM035313.1:265690-320428 GCA_002900995.3 Ganoderma boninense | reverse complement strand
CAACCATGATCATAGCCGTCGGGAGCAAGACGGGGAAAGGGACATCTTGCAAAAACGACAACTTCGCGAGATCAATCAAAATCTCAAATGCTCACCTGCGCACCGACGGTGCCATTCGCGTCGACCAGCTTCACATGGGTGAATTTTGACTCGACCTCAGAGATCTCCGGGTCCGCGGCTGTGCGCCCGAGCAGCCGCTTGAGCGAGCCGACCGTGTTGCGGAAGTTGGAGATCTCGAGGGTCTTCGCGGGCTCCCGATAGAGCGCTGCTTGGGGCCAAATGACACAAGCGATCTAACACACACGCACATGCAGACGGTGAGCATATATCCTGCGCATACAAGGACCGGGAGACTGCGTACGGGGTGGCACGGTTCGAGACCTCGTTGATGATGATGTCTATGCCGCGGTGTCTCGCAACACCAATCTACATGCACAAAGGGCGGAGGTCAGCTATCGATCTATGCGCCGCGATCTGGGAGCACAGTCCTCTGCGCACCTTGCTGTGGAGAGCACCGAAATCGATGCCGACGACGGACATGGTGGGGGAGTGTGCAGCAGGGCAGTCGAGGGTGGGGGGTCGTAAGAGGGCGTAAAGGTGGGAGCGGAGAGGTTGCAACTTGCGCAGGCTGCAGGGGATTTGTGGCCCTCAGATCGCTTTTACGCGCCCAAAATTTGGTAACCCGATCTGGCGTTCCTTCCCGATTCGGGCATGTTCTTGAACGTTCCTGCGTCTTCCAAGCCCTTCCTGCGCTCTTCCACCGCGCACACGCCGCTGCCGCACCTCATCGATATCTTTGAGTTCCCCTTTTCTATTCCACAAGAGAGTCGGGATGTGATGCATGTGATGCTCGAGCCTTGGAGCATGCAGGATCGGCGATGAGACTTTCGGACAACGCTGATCGCACTCGAGGACCAAGATGGGCACCGTCAGGAAATCTGGTATGGGAAGACACTGTTATTTCCTGCAGGCGTCCTACCTATGCTAGGAAATTAGCAGAAATCTGCTTGACAGTGAAAGGACGGCCCTCGTGACATCAATAGTACCACTTTCTGAAATGTGCAAAGGAAACATTTGACGGAGTGCGCAGAGGCGTTTGAAACGCATGGAATATGTTGACCTCCCCGAATGGAACAAGGGAAATATGCGGGAAAGGGCTAACTTTCGCAACAACGTACGTCGAAATTGGTGTCGAACGTCATATTCGTGGGTGCTTACCCTTGGGGCGCGAAAGGTAAGCTTTCCCATCTAGCGATAGGGCCGTTGAAAGTGGTCGAAGAAACAATTGTCAAGGTGGGACTCCACCGGAAAATACCACGTTTGCACCAGCAGGATTTCTGGCGGTGCCGGCTGTGAGAGTCGAGAGCGATGCTGCCAAATGAAGCGAAGCACTAGGGAGGAGGGGGAGGGATATGGTATGCCTGATGCATAATCAACTCTAGAAATACATCTACGTCTATCGACTCTTTTTGATCTACACCTGGCCGCCAGGCCCAACCGGTCCTGTCGTGTTCGCGGCCGTCTCGATGGGCTTCATCGCAGGGAACAGCAATACTTCCTTGATGTCTGGGAGGGAGAAGAGTGTCAGGACTGCTCATGAGAACGGGGTGAATTCGAGCTTACTGGTCGAGTTCGTCAGGAACATCACAAGACGGTCGATCCCAATACCCCATCCACCAGTAGGAGGGAGGCCGTGCTCGAGGCTATAACGCAAAGAAGAAACGCGTCAGTAACAGCGCATATATCCAGGTTGCAAGCCAACGTACGCGTCCACGAAAGTCTCGTCGATACCCTGGGCTTCGTCGTCGCCCTGCTCCTTCTGCCTGACCTGCTCTTCGAAGCGTAAGCGTTGTTCGAATGGGTCGTTCAGCTCCGTATATGCGTTGCAGAACTCCTTCCCACACATGAACCCCTCGAAGCGCTCGCACAGCCCAGGACGTGATCGATGGTACTTGGCGAGCGGCGACATGACTTGCGGGTGCCCGACGATGAACGCAGGCGAGATGCACAGTGGCTCGATGAATTCGCCAACGAGCTTGTCCAGCAACCGCGCATTCGTCCGTGGCTCGCTGCAGTCGACGTTGTGCTACGGTACGGTCGCTTGATCAGCTTGGCCACTCAAAAGAACATGAGACTATGACGCGAACGCACCTTTTGGCAGAGCTCGCGCAGGAACTTGTTCGCTTCGTCCGTGTGGAGGGTCTCGCCAGGTGGGAACTTCACACCCAGCTTCTCCTCCAACGTTCCGATCATGTCATACCGCTTCCACGGACGGGCGAACTCGAGCTTGTGCACCTTCTCGCTGCCCTTGCCTTCGGGATGGTACTCCAGTGTCGTCTGGCCGCCCGTGAGGTACTTGACCATGCCCTCGATCAGCAGCTCCGTCAGGTCCATGATGTCGTACATGTCCGCGTACGCCATATAGAACTCGCAGATCGTGAACTCCGGGTTGTGCGTCAGGTCGATGCCCTCGTTGCGGAAAACACGCCCAATCTCGTAGACGCGGTCGAGCCCGCCGACGACAAGCTGCTTGAGGTAGAGCTCGGGGGCGATACGCAGGTAGAGATCGAGGTCGAGGTCGTTGTGGTGGGTGATAAATGGCTTCGCGGTCGCGCCTCCGGCGATCATGCTCGTCATAGGCGTCTCGACCTCGAGGAAGCCAAGGTTGTCGAAGAAGCGGCGGATGTAGTTGATGATCTTGGAGCGGGTGAGGAAGATGCGGCGGGTTTCGTCATTGAGGATGAGGTCAAGGTACCGCTTGCGGTAGCGGGTCTCCTGGTCCTTCAAACCGAAGTGCGTGGAGGGGAGCTGGTGGAGGTTGGGGGCAAGGAGGATCATTTGCGAGGGCGCGATGGACAGCTCGCCCTTCTTGGTGCGTGCCGGAGTTCCGACCACGCCGACAATGTCGCCGCGACGGAAGTGTTCATGGGTCGCCGTGAACTCGCCCGGGTTTTCTGCGTCCCTGGAGGGCGTCGAGGCATGGGTGGGTGGGAATATTGCGACTTAGACGGATAGGACGTACTGCTTGTTCGCCATGATCTGCACCTTGACACCCTCTCCGTGGAGGTCGTAGAAGCGCAGGCTTTGGCCGGATGCGCGGACGTTGTGTATGCGCCCCGCAAGGGACGCTGTAACGCCTTCAAGCTTGTGTCCAGGTGCGATCTTCCCCTCGGCGCCGTATGTTTCGATGTAGTCGGTGATCGAGGTCGTGACATGGAACTTGTGGGGGTAGGGATTGGGGGACTGGGTCTCCTTGAGCTTGAGGATATGTCTTGAGCGAATCTCGAAGTATTGCTATGGCAAACATGAGGAAACGAAGTCGCAAGACCGCAATGAGGCAACGTACGTTGGGGTTGAGCTCCTCCTCCGCCTCGGCGCTGCTCTTCGCAGCAGCAGGCTTGGCTGGTGCCTGTGCAGCCTTCTCCGCCTTGCGAGCCTCTGCATCGCGCGTCTTTTGGCGACGCTTGAGCTCCCTTACAAACGATATCGATGCGAGAGGGAAACGGTAGAAGTTCGTGAATGCTCACTGCTTGGAGATCATCTCCCCAGTGACGGGGTCCTTGTGAGTACCTGTATGGTCGGTACCTGCATGGTCGGTGGCCATGGTGCGGGGTCGATGGAGGGAGATGAGGAGGGGACGAGGAGCAAAATGAGGCAGAAGAGATCTCAAGGGAATCAGTCTCTGCATCGACTTTTTAGAGTTTATCCTGCCAGAAATTCGAGTCCACCTGAGTCACGAGCCGATTTCACGTTTACTTGGAAATAGTCTTCGGTGTTATGTCATGCTCTCCCACGAATAGCCTTCAGCTCACCGAGGTTAATCGTGGGTAAGTCACGCCTGACGGCGATTGGTTCCCGATAAGCACTGCAGAGACTGACAGGGAAAGGAGGGGTGCAGAGGGCGAAGGGAGTGCACCTTGCTCCTCCTTCGACCTCGGTCACCTCTATCCTGTACATCGGTCTCTAGTGCGCTTTGGGTGCGCTGGTCGCAGCGGACATAGCACCAAAACGTGTACAAGGCCATATCTGGCATCTTATCACTCGCTTGCTGGCCAGTGCCAAATATTTTGTGGACCCACAGATGGCGACAAGGCAAAACAAGAAGCGCAAGGGCCGCAACAATGCTCCTCCCCGCGAACGCACCGTCACCACCCTCACAGACGGCTCAGACGGCCCTTTCCTCCCTTCCACGCCTGTGATTCCCATGTCCGTGCCCGACGAGCATGCCCTGTCACCCCCTTACCCTCTGAACGTGAGCCCCAGCCTCCCTGGTCCCCAGCCTCCAGCCCCAGGTCTCCCTGCCGGTCCGTACCTGCAATCCTTCTCCACCCCATTCCCGTTCTACTCCCCTGCGCACATGGCCCATCCCTCCAGCCCTACCTTCCAACCTCCAATACACCTCTCCGGCTCGCAGCTGTACCCGCCTACGTCAGCGCCACAATCCATTCCTATCCAGCTTCCCACCGGCCAGAACGACTTGGAGATCCTGGAAAAGCTCAAGGAGACCATCAAAAACAACCAGCACGAGTACTTCCGCCCCGTTCCTCAGCCTGCTGCTCTCGCTAGTGTCTACCTGGGTCCTAGGTCCTCATCTAGTCCGGCCTACGTTCCTCCTCACCCCGAGCAAGCTCACACTGATCCCGCCCCTCCTGGTCTCTCCCTCTCTGCCCGGGATGGTCTTAAGTCTGGCGGGGACACCGCTGTCGTGGCGGCCTCTCTCCCTAGCCATACCGCCAAGACTCCGGATTACAAGGACGACCTCAAGAAGCTCACCCATCGTTCCTCAGTGAGCGAGTCGCCGAAGCCCAATGTGCTACTCACTTTTGAGTTGTTGCGTCCAATTGTGTACGCTAATCATTCCTCTTCCTCGCAGGCCATGCAGCCGCCTTCCTCGCCCACCAAACGTTCCGACAGGTATGATCCAACCTCTGGTCCGGCCCCTCCTGCTTCTCCTTTCAAGCAAGACAAGGGCGACAGCAGCGCTTCCCACCGTTTGGGAAGCGGGATTGCGGACTCCAGCGTGCGGCCAGGGTCACTAGGGTTCAGTAAGGATCGCATCAGCCATGCAGGTGAGCTGACCGACAGTCCTGTCCCCATACCTGCGAAGCTTCCCCCCGCCGATTCGAAAGACGACTCTCGACTCAAGGATGCTGCCTGGTCTTCGCGCAACGGCTATGAGGATAGAGATCGGCCAGCACCTCCGGTCAACCGATCTCCCACTCGGAACGGCAACAACACTGCTCCAGGGCTCAGCGACAACCGGGGACCACCATCAAGAGATCAAAGGCCGTATGATCGAGAAAAGGAGAGAGAGCGAGAGAGGGTCCGGGATCGCAGTAGGGAGAAGGACTACGACCGGGACGCTGACCGCGACCGCAGGCCCGACTACAGCCGGTATAGGGACGATCGACGGCTAGATGACCGCTCTCGCCAACTGGATGACCGCAGGCCTCCCAACGGAGCGCGTTACGAGTCTCGCCATCCTGCCCGCCGATACGACTCGAAAGCCGCTGAAACTTTTGGGTCTGGTGGCCGTGACGAGCGCGGTCCTGATTCACGTCCCCCTCCTCGGAATCTTGGTGAAGAACGTGCTATCGTGCGCCCGCCGTTGAACGCCTCTGTTCCTAGTGCGTCAGCCCCTGTCCCCGAAGAACGCCGTGGGCCTCCGCCGTCCAGCACTGATGATCGTCGACCTCCTCCGCCAATGCCGATAATTGACGATCGAAGGGGTCTTCTCCGGAGCCCAGAACGTCAGCCAAGAGTTACAGAAGACCGCCGATCTCCTCTCGCACCAGTTGATCGTTCAGGAAGGCCTGATGACCGACGTCCGCCTCCTCCGTCCACTGACCGTCCCGCCTTGGCTCAGGACGACCGGCGGCGTCCCCCCTCACCTACTGGAGTGACCGGCTCTTCTAGACCTCTGGACGACCATCATGCGCCTGCTCCTGTACCACCTGCTTTGCCTTCTGACCGACCAGTGCGGCCAAGTGAGGACCGCCGTCCTCCAATTCCTTCTGTGACTGGTGATCGGCCTCCATCTGCAGCTGTACACGAAGACAGGCGCCCACCTGTACCGCCTCCCGCGGACCGGCCGCGACCGGTGGAGGATCGCCGGCCGGCCGTTCTAGAGGAACGTGGTGCTCGTACGCCTGTCTCTGCTCCTGTCGACTCTCTACCTGCTCGGCCACCTGTTGACGATAGCCGTGCTTCACGTCCTGTTCAACCTGATGAGAGGAGTGCCCGGCCGCCTGTATCGCTGGAATCGAGGATTAGTCGCGCGCCTTCTCTTCAAGAAAGACTCAGTCAGCCCGTTCCTCCAAGACCTGATGACCGGCCTGCCCCTAGGCTGGAGGAACGGCTGAGTCGTCCGGTCAATGCTCAGCCTTCCCTGGAGGAACGTCTGTCGAACCCTCCATCTGCAGTCGACAATCGTCCACCACGCGTTGTCGATGACCGGCCTCAGAGACCCCCGCCTCCCCCTTCCGACCGGCCTGTTGTACGACCTGACGACCGCACCGTTCTTGCTGAGCCTGCACGCACTGCTTCTCTGACTGACCGTCCTCCACCTCACGCCGATGACCGTCACTTCACTCCGGCGGGTCGTTTCGCACGTCCGGCGAGCCCTGCGTTGAGCGAACGTGGCCATCCACCCCCTCGTCCTCCGTATCGTGCAGCGTCGGTTGCTCGTGACGAACCGCCTCTCCTGTTCAGACCTCTCTCTCCGATGCCCGCCCGTCCGCCTTCGCGCTCTGATGTCCGTGAGTTCCGACCGGCTCCTCCTCTAGACCACAGGGATCGGGATCGCGTCAATCCTCGCCCGCCGTACCGTCCGGAGCCGGATAGGTACCCGCCTGAACGTCGGACCTCGGACATGATGGATGTCGATCCTCCACCCAGGTTCACCGACACCCGCCCCGTCTTCCGCCGCACCTCGCCTCCCCCCGCCGATCCCTACCCATCTCGGGCAGGAGACCGCGATCGATCCTGGGTGCCGGCTGGCGAAGCCCCTCCGTACAGGGACGCAGAACCGGTTCGGCGGCCCACAGTCGACTCGCACGGCTATCCCGCACGGGAATGGCGCGACGCCGACCGCCTCCCGTACGGTGATGACCTGCACGACCGGTCCTGGGACCGCCCGCGCGAATACGAACGCGACGCCCGCTTCCCCGATCGCGACGCCGCGCCGCCCCCGCCCGCATGGGAAACGCGCGAGGAGCGCGAGCGCAGAAGCACGTACCCCCCGCCTCCTCCTCCTCCGCCGACCTACCACCGCCCCCAGCCCGCGCGTACGAACCGCGCCCGCTCAGCTCGCGGCTCACAGACCCGTACCCCGACGAGCGCGCGTACCCGCGAGACGAGCGCGACCGCGCGCCCGCCCGGTACGACCCCCCTGGCACGTACTCCCGCGTCCGTCCACGCAGCCCCAGCCCGGGCCCGCTACGCAGGAGCACGGCGGGGGACGTCGCGGACATGCGGCCCCCACTCAAGCGCCCCCGAGACGACTCGTTCGCTCCCCCGGGGGCCGTGTACTACCCGCCCGCCGCTGACCGCGACCGCGACGAGCCGAGCTATGCGCCGCCGCCACGCATGCGCGCGACTCCGCCCCCCGCCCCCACCGCCTGCGGGAGGAGCGTACTACGACGCTGGGAGGTACAATGCGAGCCCCGGGCGCGAGAGGGAGTACGTCGACACGCGGGAGAGGGAGCGGGAGCGGGAACGGGAGAGAGAAAGGGAGCGGGAGCGGGAGAGAGAGAGGGAGAGGGAGGCGGGGTACTACGAACGGCCCGGGAGGATGGCCCCGCCCCCTCACCCGCCACGGTCGTCCCGCCCCCGCCGTATGGGCGGCCGTATGGAAGGGAGGATAGACGGTACTCCCTGCCGCCGCGGGGGTGAGTGTGTTCGTATCTGTGGGTGTGGTGTGGGCGTGGTGTGGGTGCGTGTTCGTTTGGATCTGCGTTGGGGAGTGGGAGCTGATGCTTTGCTTGAACACGGTGATAGGTGATAGGTGGTCATTACCGTTGAACATGGACATGCAAGTTTCCAACTCGCGCCCCGCAACTCAGAACATTGTAACAAACCAGCAGGGACTCGGACTCGGACCTCGGATGGTATGCGCTTCGCATGTTACGCCTTCTCCATTCTCCGGTCGTCGTCAACATCTATCTTCTCTCCTTCCCTTGTGTTGTTATCTATCTACGTACATGATTGAGTTCCTCATGTCTCTCATGCTTTCATTCAAGTTCAGTTTCGTTCATCTGATTCTCATTTATGTCGATCTAGCCGCGGCTGTCGTGTTGCTTGGATGTAATAGCACTACTTACGTACGGCTCTGTCTCCGTGCCTTGCTTCTTTCCTTGTCTACGTTAGACGTGCACGATCTTGTGTACAGCGATGCTTCCGAATTGTATATGCCTCATGCTGCCTTTCTCACTCAATCTATACTTATGTGAAGAGTCGATGATACAGCGGCTGATAGCCTTGGAGTTAACGTTGTCCGTCAGGAGCATCTGCCAGTGCCAGTGGAGGGAGTGTGCCGGTGCCGAAGCGGGCGGGCGCCTACGTTTAGCGGCGCTGGGAGACGAGAGGGCGGCCGCGGATGGAACGCCGAAGAGTCAACCGTCCTTCGCCTACGACCACCATGACCACCGTCTCCCCCTTCGCGCGGAGCAGCGTTTTCGACGAGCTCCGCATCGGCGGGCACGAGCAGACCGTGAGTGGCCATTCTCCACTGTGCAATGCGCCGTCAGAGCACCAACAGGGCCCCCCGTATTCGTATTCCGTGCGACGCACTGCAGATCGAGGAGATGTACAGCGTGCCGGAGAGCTTCCTGGAGATCGAGGTGCGCAATCCCCAGACGCACGGTGCGTAACACGTCTCTGTACGCCTGCTGCGGTACCTGACTGGCTGACCCGCGGCGCGGTGGGGGATGGTTGGGTGGCAGGCTTTGGCCGGAAGATGTACACCGACTACGAGATCGTGTGCAAGGTGCGTGAGATAGCCCCGCTCCAGCTCCGCGTTCTCGCTCATCCTCTCCCTTCCTCGCCTCCCGTCCCTTATCCCTCGCCCTTGCTTGCCCGCCCGTCGCACCTTCTTCCGCAACGGGAAACCCGAAATTGATATTGGCTATTCGCTCGGGATAACCCCCTCCCCCGTCCATGCTGCGTTCCGCGCACCGAACCGAACCGGCGGCCCATTGCGATATGGTCATGGCACTGGCACTGACAGACGAACATCCCCGCCTTCAAGCTCCGCCACTCTGTCGTGCGCCGGCGGTACTCGGACTTCGAGGCCTTCCGCGACATCCTCGAGCACGAGTCCACGCGCGTGAACATCCCGCCCCTCCCCGGCAAGGTCTTCACGAACCGCTTCTCGGACGAGGTCATCGAGAGCAGGCGCGAGGGCCTCGAGAGGTTCCTCACCATCGTCGCGGGCCACCCTTTGCTCCAGGTGCGCCGTCGTATTGCTATATGCGTCCGTCTGAGCATGCACTGATGAGACATCGTATGCGGCGGCGCGGGGTTTGGGCAGACGGGAAGCAAGGTCCTGTGCGCGTTCCTCCAAGACCCGGGCTGGGACAAGGCGCAGTGGCAGTGAGCGCAGCGCAGCACGGCTGGCTCCCTGAACGGTGCTGCTCCTGAATTCGGGTCCGTTTTGCCATCGCTGACTCTGGCTACCCTCTCCTCGTCCTCCTTGTTACACCATACTCACGACCTCCCTCTGTTTCTGTTTCGTTCCCTTCCATGCGCCTGCCTGTTGTCCCTCTGTGATGACCGTGTACCCCGAGTATTAACAGACCTTTCTTTCCGTTTCAAACATCCGAGATGCCGATGGGCTAGCGTGGGCCCGAGGCCCACCCGTGGCCCAGACTGCGCTGCAAGTCGCGCACCGATAAGCACTTGCGCTTCAGATTACTGCCGTGGTTATCGCTGCAAGGATATGGGCTGCGTATGGTATCTATACCACAACGCTGAGCGGTTCCACGCCCCTGAACTCATCCATTCTCTCCGTCTTCACCACAGCTAGACCCACATCTTCGTCCGTCTCAGACAAGGCCGGATCGTCCGGCAGCCAGCTGCCGTCCCCTGCGCGCGATACCTCCCAAGCTCGCAAACCCATACCGTGTATCTCGTCGCCGACTCGCCGAAGAGACGGGTTTCGTCTCCGCGCTTTCGTGGAGGTGGTTTTTGGAGGGCGGCGTGCGCTGCGCGGGCATGCTTCCCTGCAGGGGCCTTCCAGCTGTCCATGATCACCAGAGAGCGGGTGTGGTTGGGGACGACCCTGACCAGCAGGTCTGTGAGGGACTTGGGGAGCGGAGCAGCTCGCCGAACGTCTCCTGCAAATGTGCGAACGTCATCGCCAGCTCAGGACCGGGCCCCGCGCGCGATAAGTGGATGACGATAGGAAAAATCAAGATTATTCCTGTCTATGTCTAGACTCTACGCTTACGCGCATCCACCCCGCCCGATACCTGTTGGTCAATGGTGACGTCGCGCGTGTGGATGAGCAGCGCCAGGCGCAGGACCACCCACGCCCCGCGCCGAAGAGCGCATGCCAGCAAGGGTCCGAGGGCGCGACACTGACACGGTTGCGCGTGAAGTCGAACTCGTCCATGTCGACCCGGTACGCGCGGCCCTCCCTGTAACCTGTTGCGCCGGAGCGGGATCGAGACGCACGCCATACGGCGCGACATGGCCCCGAGCGCGAAGAGCATGCACGCGTCCTCGGCCCATATCGCGGAGAGCTGCGCAAATGCCAAGGGCGGCCGCTGCTGCCACTGGAGCTTGTTGTGTGCTCGCGTACCGTCTAGTGCCACAGTGCTCCGCCGCCGGCGGGTCCTGTGTGGTGGTGATGGAGCTTTGCGACGCGGCGCGGCAAGACCAGCAGAGAGACGTTCGGGAAGACGGACATCACGTGCGCTATGAACCTTCCGCACGGCCCCGTCACGGACGAGAGGACGGGGTCGGCGGGCGGGGGCCAGTGGAGGGCAACGGCGCCAGAGGGCCACCGAGGGCGGGGTTGACGATCGGAGGTGTGTGCTCGTCGCGATCGTGGCGGAGGAAGGCGACGCGACGCAGGGGGAGGGGCGAGAGCTTGCACAGGTCGTTGCTCCAGTGGGTGTCGTGCGGGGAGGGGAGGGTGAGGTCCCCGATGTGGGCGGATATAGACGTGGCTGCGGTGTTGAGGAGGAGGGAGAAGGGGACCTCGGATGTCGTCGAAGATCCCGGCCATTGGTCGACGCGGAGGCGTCGGACGGCGCGGCGGCAGTGGCGCAGGATGTCGAGGAGTGCGGCGGACCACTGTTCGCACCGCTCGCGGGCATCGGGGTTGTATCTGGTGTGCTTCAGCGCTGTCCGGTTCAGCCCGATATCGATTCAGATATCCTTGACGAGGTGCGCGCGAGAGGACGATACGCAGGAACCGGCGGAACGAGGGGACTCGGGTCATACGGTCGTCGCCGAAGAGAAAAGCGGCAGAGCGGGCGCAGAGGGCTGTGACAAAGGCACTGAAGAGATATTTTCACGTCTGCATGAGAGCAGGTAGGTCTCGAGTTGGGAGGCAGGCCATGATTTAGTCTTGCACGTCGACATTTACGGTGGTTAACCGGCGTGACTAGCATCACAAGATTGAGGTTGCCTTATCAGGTACAATCCAAGAGAGTTCTGTAAGTCGCTCACATTCAGGGGAGTATCAGTCACCGGAAAGCGGCTGGGGTCGCGAATTATGAGGACTGTATCTTGGATCGGTAATGAAAACTTGAAGTCGCAGTTGAAGCTAGTACACGGTGTTGCGCCAACCTGTGGGCCTATGGGCCCTAGCATCTCATAGATAGCCAACTACTCTGTCTGGAAATACGACCAGGGTTATAAAATACGCTACTTATGCTCTGTTGTGTCGCCGTGACGGTACTAGTACTTACCACTGCCAGCCTTGGTGCCAGGCCGCCATAGGCGCCGACAATGCTGTCACAGGCGTTTGCCGCCGGAACGCGGCCAGACGCCACAGCCACCGTCTCGGGCTTATTCGGTACTTGCACGGCGTCTATGAGCACTTGAAAGAGAATTCGAGCATCATGGTCATGTCAGGTCATGCTGCCCTTCCTTGACAATAGAATCTCTGCGCAACAGGAAGAATGTGAGAAGGACAACGAAATACGGCAGGATACGTTAGTGATGTCATAGACGTGATACACGTGCAAATCTCGCCTTCTCCGGCCTTCTCTCTCCCCGGCGACGATAGTCGATGTGTTCGCATTGGCAACGTCGAGATATAATTTCCCAGTGCGAGAGGGTACCCCTTCGCAGTTCGTTCCCCTCGACGTGGTCCTGGAACTTGAGAAGCACGGGGTGGTCCTCCTAGGCTCGACATCGCGGAGGCCGGAGAGCATTCGAAAGTTCTTTTCGGTGAAAACGGTACTTCCCAAGAGTCGGAGAGCCGATCGCGAGAGATGGCCCTGAGGCCCAAGGAGGAGGGCAACACCGGGTTGCCAGCGCAATTGATCTCCACATACAGGAACACTCTGCGGATCCAGACGGAAATACCACCATTGAATTGTCATTGTCCTGGCATCTCGAAACCGTATGCCCAGAGCGCCATCCGATGGAGGAGACTGTAATTCACAACTGGTTGGAAATGACGGTATCAAATGCGAGAATCGTACCACCCCTCACCTCCCGTCTTGTGGCAGTGCGGTCGCAATCGCATTCACCTCGTTCACAGGAACGAACATCTACTGGTGGCTCGATGAGAGGTTGTCCCCCGTGCGCGGTGATCAGTGCATCAAGCGCTCATTTGTCTGAAGCACGAACAACGGGTTGGCTACTAACTGCACCATCTGGGAATCGAAGGGTGGCGGGTCTAGCTCGGCTGCTAGTCAAGGCGATGTGACCTTGGACAGCGATAATATGCCTTGCCTTCACGCTAACTTTCCAATCCTGAAAACGGATTGCAATCCGTAAGTCGGCGGAGCACCCATGCGGTGGCGCGGCTCACCATCTTCTTCCAAGGCGATGGTGGAAGCGTGGACTTGGAGCGCGAAGTGGACGTCGTTCTTGTGCTCCGCAGGTTGCGTAGCGGCGTCGGTGAACGTACTCTGCCTCTGCCTTGCAGCGAAGAGTCTGACTGGCAAAAGGTCTTGCGGGGAGCACGAGCAAGGACAAATTGGGGCGTTGCCCGCAGGTTTGCAAGGCCGCGGCGTATCGGCTGTTCTTGAACCTGCGCAACATTCAGTTGCAGGGTGGACATGTTCAACAGCATGTTGAAAGGAAGCGGACGGCGTACCCACATGAAGTGGACTTGCTGGCATGATCAGCTCAGACATCGTGGGATGGGGAGCACCGATCTTGTCCTAGGTCTCGCTGCTGTATGTAGCACCACCACCTTGTGACCTTGATAACTCTGACGGTACTTAACTGGAAAAAGCGCAACGCCCCGAAATTCACGCTGACATACCTGCGACGAACGTGTGTATCTTCGCCACATCATCGAGGGCCCCGTCCACCGACGCCTAACAGTTCTCCGCGAAGTTGCTAACCCTGTCCTTGTGGACAGAGGAGACCGCCGCACCGCCTGCGTGGATGAGAGTGTCTCGTAGATGCTGTTCCGTTCTACCTGTAAGACCACGAATGCGCCATTTGAACCAGACATGGATGCCACGGCTTACCCGTCTCCTCGAGCGCCTTCTCTCCCTTCCAACGCCGGTAGGCTCCGACGGTCTGAAGGACTGGCTAAGCCTCCTGGGACAGTGGCCGCATGCAAGGAGGTTGGGCGACATGGTGTCCGAGTCGTCGGAGTGGAAGGGGTTCGACTCAGACGAGGGGGCGGCCAAAGCGACCTCGTCCTTTTGCCAGTGATGTATGATATACTGCACTCGAATCGGTCGATAAAGCGGGGGACTCAGACGACGATCCGCCTTTCCTTTCGGGGCGAAATGTGAAATGGGCGCAACTGCACCTTGGGGAGCGCGACGCCAGACGCCACCGGCCGCACATATGCCCCGGAACGCCCACTGGCACTGGCAGACGAGCGCGGCGAGACACCGCGACGCCAGAGATCCGCGCTCGCGCTCGGACGCACCGTGGGGGTGCTGTAGTCATCGCGCCGTGTCCCTGTGGACAAAGGGGCTCAAAGGGGATGGATGGACTGGGCCGTGACTGCACCAGAGAACAAACCCTTACGAGTACCTTACGTCCAGCCACAATTGCCGCCCGCTGGAATCACTGGCACAGCAGAGAGACCGCAGGCGTGCTTGGCTCCGCAACACCTCGGCGGGGACGGGTGGGGGGCGACGTCAGCCTCTGACTCAGGCTCGCTGTGGATGGATGAGAGCACATGGCTCTCCGCGACGATGTGGCGAATGGACATGGATTCCCAACCCATCGCTCTGCGGGCGCCGTCCAGCTTCGGTATCACATCGACCTCGAGCGGTGGCGGCGGCGATTAAACTGACCTTGTGGTCAGACAAGTCAATGAGAAGCACGTGTGCGGCTCTAGTATGGTCAGCTTAGCTGGGAGTTGCCGCCATGGTCTGCGAAGACAAGAGACGGAGTCACCCGACGAGGCGAGTAAGTCCGTCGGTCCGAGGGAGGCCTGGACGAGAGCAGGCATGCGCAGGCCTGGCGGTGCATTGTTGTGAACAGCTGAGCACGGTGTTATTCTGTGAACTCGTGATTGACACGAGGGAGAGAGCGTCAGTCCCGTCCAGCCAGACGACCTGCCCAGAAGCATGAGCGACTTACAAACAAACACTACACATGCCACAGTGCGGTGGTCTCCGGACAGAGCCGCGTGCGCAGCAAGGTGGTTGACTCCCAAGGAACGTTCCCAGCCCTCGGTTATCTCCGAGTCCGGGCGTCCGGGAGCCTCGCCTGCCTTTCGCCTTCAACTTGATCCAGAAACGTTGATCCAAAGAAGCTTTGCGACGCCTACTTGCGTGGAAGAGCAAAGTTCAAACTCGTCAGGGCCCCCCCTCCCCGCCGGCGGCGGACGACGACGGCGCCCTGGCCCGCGGAGCCTCAGGCCCACCACTAAAGCTGCCATAATGAACACGAATCCGCCCCTTAGACCTCAGATCTACACAAAACAAGAAGAAAGAAAAAAGAAGCGAGGAACACGCGCGAACACGCACGCACAAATCAAAAAAGGAAAAACCCAGGGATGCTCGCAGCTCGCCCCCAGCGGCCAGGCACCCCCTCCGCCCTCCTTCGACCCCTTCCCCTTTCATCAAACGTCGAATGCAAAATCATCCGTCCCTCCCAACGCGAGCAGCCCATCCCCATCTCCGATCGCCTTCTCCAGCGCAGCCGCGAGCTCGTCGCCCTCCCCGCCGCCGGCCCTGTCCGCCATGGCCTTCCCACCGGCAGCACCCCTGGCCCCCGTTCCCTTCACGCCCGAAGGGCCACCGAGAACCCTCGCATTTGCGTTCGCGTTCGCAGCCATTACAGTCGCCGAGCGTGCGCGCGTGCTCGCACCAGCCACACTCGTCCCTGTGCCTGCGCTTGCGCCTACGCCCGTGCCTGTGCTCATTATCGTCTTCGCGTAGGCGTAGGCGTAAGTGTTGGCGTTGGCTGAAATCGCGCCGCTCGTCACGGACCTCGCGATCGTGATCGGCCGCGTCTCGCCCGGTGCTCGCGCCTGCGCTCGCGCCTGTGCTTGTACTTTTGCCTGCCCGCCTGAGCGTGTTGGGGGTGCCTGTGCCTGCATCCTCGTCTTCGTCTTCGGCTGCGTTTGCGTCTGCCCACCACCCGCAGCGATATTCGCCGGAGTGCTGCTGCTGCTCGGCGCGCTCGCGACGGCCCGCCTCGTGGCGGCGTTGGGGTTCGCTTTCGGCGCGGAAAGGCCCGCAGAGGCACTGGCAGCAGCAGCAGCGGCCGCCGCCTTGGCTGCGCGGAGCGCGGACGTGCGGGTCTGCCCAGGGGCGACCACGATCGTCGGTTGAGGGAGGCGGGAGGAGGAGGACGCAGACGTCGGACGGCTCTGATTTGGGGGCGTCGTCGTCGCTGGACGAGCCGGCACAGTAGATGTAGGTTGGGTGCGCGAAGATGAGGCACGAGTGGAGGCCGTGCGGACAAGGGGAATGCTGGACGCGGACTTGGAGGTTGTTGGTCCCCTCCCTCTCCCTTCTGAGTCGGCCTGCGATGGAGGGACCGGGGCCGGCCCGGAGGTGCTTTTTGGTTTGGGCTTCCGCGCAAAGGGGCTGTCGTCCTCTGCGTGCGACGATGATGAGATCAGCGGATGCTGCCTTGGTTACACATTGACGGACAACACGCACCAAGTTCGGGCAGCCAAAGTCCGGAGTCCTCGCTTCGGGCGGAGGTGAAGCCCGCATCTGCGCACAGCTGCTTGATGTCGACTTGTTGCTCGATGTCCATCGCATAGTATACATCGGCAGTGTCATCCGCGAGGCCGCCGTGCCCCAGTGCGAACAGGGCCCGCCCCATCGCCTTGTAGTCGGGCATCTCGAATGGGGGCTCATATGGCAGCTCTGGGCCAGACGGATGCCGGATTTCAGTCTCCACTCGCGCGAAAAACCAAATGTATGCGGGCCTGAGCGCTCACCGACAGCCGTAGGGGGCATATACTCGATCTCATCGTCCTCCTCGTCTGCCGCCACAGCCATATCCGTCTCCCGCTTAGTGTTCTCCGCAACCCCGCCGATGCCGTCCATGTCCCCAGGGCTGACATCCCAGTAGTTGCCCTTTGTCAACGGCGTCTTGAAATTCGACCCGCTGAGCCGGCCTCTCAGGCTCTTTCTCGCGCTGGACGGACGGAGGAGGGGCGCGACGTCGGGCGAGAGAGACTGCTGCTGTGGTTGGGGCTCCGAGATGAGGAGCGCGAGCTTGGACAGCTTTGTGCCGCCGGGAGTCTTCCCCGCAGGCCCTGCGCCGCCAAATGAAGCTGCGGCGATGCGATTGGGGAAAGGGGTCTTGTCCATGAGCGGGCGGGTCACGGAGATGGAGACGAGTGGCTTCTTGCCAGCATCTGTATGCGCGGACGATCATCAGTCGCACGATATGCGGGTGTCGTAGGAAGAGGGGGGAGAGAATGATGTGAGATGCGAATATATGCGTACGAGCAGTGCCAGGGCGGAACGGAGTTTGGAGGATGTTCTTTTTGGAGAGGACGGTCTTCGCGCCATTGTGGAGGGCATTCTCCTGGAGGACGGAGCGCCCCTTGAGAGTCCTGCGACCTGGGGTCTTGGCATTGAGGATAGGCTGCTGCGCGTCGGCGTCGGCGTTGAAGGAGATGGGTCGTGCGCTGAGCATGGTGAGGGGAGGTTGAGTTGCAGTGCTCGTTGAGTGCTCGCCGCTCTGGTCATCCGGGCCTGGGAGGCATGTCAACCGCACGCGAGTCTTCGATGCTCGATTCGCGAACGTCACGACTCACGTGAGCGTGTGACAGCTTCGACTCGGCAGTGACACGTGGACTCGGAGAGCTGTACCCCGTGAGCCGATACCACCCGAATGTTGCCGAACGTTGTAACGCGCAGATTTGGCGTGGACGGGTCCCCGTCCACGCTTTTGAGCACACCACAGGCACACCATTCAGCGAGTATTTCGTGATGCGTATATGCGTATATGAACTCACAAATAGCCGTCCAACCCCTCCATGGGTGTTGAAATTAGAAAGAGGGCGCGACGACTCGTATAGGACAACAGGATTAAGTAATGTTTCTCTGCTTATCCTTGCCTACCCCTGCCTACCCCGATGACCTCACTTCTTCTACCAATAGCCTCAAGTCAATTCTACTTAATAGTTCAGTCCGCGCCCGAGTTCTTACCCACCCAGATCCACCTTGTATTCATGAAAGCGCTACTACGGCCGCTGCCAAGCACTTGCCCCATGGACGTATCCTTTCAGCTGGCGATGCGTGAAGGGGATAACTTGTTGAGTTTCTTTTACCTTCTTATCTCGTGTTTTAGAGGCGAATGAAAACCACAGATCCAAGCTCCTTATCCTCGTTGCAAAATGAGGGACGGGCTTGCTAGGCAAATCAGCCCGCCCTCGAAGCGAATGCGGCAGTCTCAAACCTCCATCGTGGGCATCAGCTCTCATCAGGCATGGAGCCCTTTATTTGGTGCGTGCGTCCTGATTCGTTGAGAGCAGCAAGTTATTAGAATCGAGCCGGCCTAACGTATTGTGGTAAACCATATGATAGATATTTCGGTTCATCGAATCAACTGTACCGCTGTTCTCAGAACGATCAACTCGAGGCATCGCTTATCCCATACACAGGTGAATATTAACGGACCCTATAAGATTAGGTTCGGAGCAATTCCCTGCTCTGGCGCTTGAAGCTGCTTCGCAGTACACCCTCGCCAGAGAAGGCGGCTTGTTCCGAACCTGCTACGAGAACGAGATCCTGTAGACAACGTTGGTTCAATGTTCCTATCTCAGCTCCGGTTTGCATTAACGCGGCGCATTCGAGGTGCGAACTTGGAAATCCGCTTGTATGCGGGAAAAGTGCCCAAGGGACGTTCTTCAAAAGCTCCGAGCCTCGACCATAACATGTCTCCACACATCTCACGCAGCAGGAAAACCGGACCCAGGTGGCTGGCACCGCCCAAGGAGTCGGTGTAGCACCTGCCTCTCTGGGAAATCCCGATAACTGGCCACCTCCACGAGGCTGCCCCTCCCCGACCTCATGCGTCTTGGGTTGCTTCTCTCGGCCGCGCCCCTGCTAGACCTCTCGCACTACCAATCGCAGAGCCCGGGCCTGTTGAAGCATGGATATTTTCGATCGTACACGCTGCGGCACCATGACCGTCCGACCGCTCGTCAGCGATTTCTACGGGCCCCTTCCCCATTTATCTTACTTCCCCTTGCTCCTCTGACCTCGCGACGACGTGATGCTTCATCACGCCCCCCTCGTGATTTGGTAACGCAGGTGGTTGCTTATGATTTTCCGCTTGTCTGTCTTCATCACATCTCTCTTCCTTCGCTAATCCTCGTTCTCACGAATCGCAAGGGTCACTTTCAATTCCGGACTGCTTGGGTCATCTGAAAACCATTTAGGCTCGGCAAGAGCAGCGAAAAAACCTCGGGACATCTCAGGACGAAGCCCCCAGGACGGCCACCCGAGTCCTGGATTGAATGCACGCCCCTCGTTCAAGTCGCCGATCATAGACAAGAGCAGCATTCAATCCAGCTACTGCCCAACACAGTGTATGCAGTATCGATATCACGATTTCCGAGTCCTCGTAGAAGACGCCGGTGGAGTTTGATTCCACAGTACGCGCTGAATTCCCATTCAATCCCGCTTCTGACCGCCAGCGTCCGCCATGTCTAGAACGACGCTTCTCAATCTCATTTCACGCTTCGCGGGGCTCAACTGACTTATCGGCTTCCCCATCTCTTCGCCCTTACGTATGTCACTTTGTCCGGCTTTCTATGTCTGCGCCACACCCTGACGACTCGGACGCAATCCAGCAGATGAGACAGCCATATCGCAGGACTCGGACGCCCTGCCCTTCCAGTCCGCCCTGGTCCGCAGTGCTGCGTGCGGAAATGAATGCATCTCTATCATAGAAGGCCTGCGCCTGCAAAACGAGAACAAGGACGCTATCGGGTCCACATGAAACCGAGAAGCCTCTCCTCCCCAAGGTTCGCCCCAACTAAATGAACCACTTGATCCATGCCCAGCCCTCGGGGCTCGCGAGTCGGAACGAAGCGCCGCGCCGAGCCGTCGAGTCGCCTGTGGCCCTTCTGCTTCCGCCGTCCATTAGCCCGCCACGTTCTCCGAGAACAACATCGGATGCAGGAACGACGTCGACCGCCCAGAAGCCGCGGCCACACCCGACGCCAATAAGCCTCCACGACCACCGGGCCCGGCACGGCTCGTGCGTGCACATTCCCGGCTGCCCCCACAGCGCGTCCAGAGCGATGACGCTGCGCGCTGCTTCCGGCGTAGGCGAGATTATTGCCAATGCCATTCAGCTAGCGGGCCCAAGGTTCTGGCGGTACAGCCTGCACGCCAGCCGCCAGAGATTCGTGGACTCGGATGTCCGTGGAGGCGAGCACCATACATTCAATTTCTAAATCTTCTCGCGGCGTTAGCGCACCACTCGGATTGCAGAGGCCCTTCTAATGCATATGTTTTCCGTCATATTGCACCGTCCTGGCAGTGGACGCTCGCCCGTGTGCGGGTGGCTGCCACCGCTTCCCTTGATCCCGGCCCCTCCTTATAGGCCACCTTGTTGCGGTGCTGCTGCGCCGTGATGTTCGAGCTCACCGACATGGCACAGGAGCACGCTGCTAGCACGCAAAGTCCGTTCCCCGACAGGTGGGACGTCGCGCAACTCGAGGACGGCTTCCGTGACGTCGGCCCCGCGCTGGAGCACCAGGGTCTCGGAGACTACTGCTATGACGTACGTCGTCGCTCGTCGTGCACACCATCACCGCATCCTCGACGTCCTAGCGACCGTTTACTGACGACGATGATCGACAGACGGAAGCACTCGCTGCTTACTCGGGGGCGCCTCAGTTTTACGTCCCCGACGCCGACGCCTCGACTGAGTCCGCGTTCGACCACAGCGAGGCCAGTGGCAGCGCCGATCCCAGCTCTGGCTTCGGGCTCCTCCACTACCTCCCGCCGGCTGCGATCTCGAAGAAGTACTACACGCTGCAGGACCCGAATGTCTACCCCACCGCCGGACCGAGCACGCCCTCCTACGCCCCAGCGCTGACCGCCTCCAGCTCAACGTCGTCCCCGACGACCGCGGACCCTTATTACGACGGCTCGACGACGACGTCCTCGCCCGCACTCAAGGTCGAACATCAGTCCCCGACATCGTGGATCACGCCTCCCCCGGGCCCACCCGAGTCGCCTCTCACAACGGAGTCCTCATACGACGTACTCGCGACCCCGACGCCCGCCCCGACGCCCCTCGCGAGTCCCGCCTATTATCAACACCAGCACCAGCACCAGCACCAGCACCAGCACCAACACCAACACCAACACCAGTACCAGCATCAGCATACGTACCAGGACCCGGGCTCCCGCATCCAGCCAACGCATGGCGAGGGCTGGCAGCGCACGGCGTCCGGGCCCCCCGAATGCGCGCACCCTGTTCTTCCAAAACAAAGAAGAAACAGGGACGACCCCGGCGGCGACGCTGGCCGACTGGCGCAGGTCTGTGCAAACTCGCAACGCGAGTTCGAGGTCGGCCCCGTTCAGCTTTGTTTCGGAGAGAACGCCCGGGCTGACGCGCGCATTCCGATACTATACAATATTAATGTTTACAGGACCAGACTGGCGCCGGTCTGCCGTACTACGTCGCAGCGCCGGGCGCAGCGCAGGCGGCGTACCAGGGGACTGCAACAGTGGGACAGCAGCAGCAGCAGGGGCAGCACCCACACCAGAACGTGGAGCCCGCGGTCGTCCCGTCGCAGTGGAAGGTCGGTGCGGCGCTCGACCGCCTCCGCTTCCCCCAGTACGAGGGCGATGACTGGGACGCGCTCATGGCCACCCTCTACGGCGAGGGCTACCAGGCGTGCATGCCCCGTTCAAACTCCCCGCTCAGCGCGGAGGACATGGCGCGTGAGTGCGCGGCTTAGTCTTACTCGCAGGACTAGTACTGACATCGTCAGATACCCCTGCAGAGTTCGAGCAGCTGAGGCTCGGCTTCGGCCTGGGCCTCTCGAGCTCGGTGTTGGCGTCAGCGTCGGCCCAGCCGACGACGCCAATCACGCCTATCACCCCAGCGACCCCGGGCCCGGCGGACAACGATGACACGAAACTGGTAGTGTACTCACCGATGACCGGGCGCCGCATCCCCGTCACGGCAGGGCCCAACGGCGGGCACATCCTGAAGCTGAGCGCGGTGCCCCCAAGCGCACGGCGGCCATACAAGCGCGGCGCGGTCGCGGCATGCGCGTTCTGCAGGCGACGCAAGATCGCGTGCGGGGGACCGAAGGAGGGAGACGAGGCGGGGCGGTGCGGGTGAGTGTTCGAGCCAAGTTCGCGTGTTCCTGTTCTCGCTCTTCGTCGTTCTGCTCCCCCTCGCCCTTTTATGCCCTCTTGGGAGCCCGAGTGAGCGCACACGGGAGAAAATTTTCCGGGCCTCTCTCGGGCCCTCAGAGCCCCATGAGCCAAGTACCTCGACGGCGGCTGAGGCGTCGTGCCCGGCCTGCCGCGCGGGTGGTTCTGCGCGTGCAGTGTGCGCGCGTCCCGCGATGCCTCGTGGAGTGCGCGGAGTCGTGCATAGCGTATCGGAACGCTATCAGCATCCCCGCCTGCCTTTTCCAACGCGCGCCTCAAATGGGCGGCGTAGATCGTCGCCCACCATCCGGCATTCTTACTCTGCTACTTACACACCATCTCCTGCGGGACACTGTTTCCGGGCTCCTACCCCAAGCGAGCCCAAGTCGGGAGCCCAGTCTCTGCACGTTCATGTATGCAGTCTTCGCCTTCCTCTTTCGCCTCCGTCTTCGCCTTCCGCTTCGTCTTCGTCTTCCCTTCCCCTTCTTCTTCCCCTTCCTTGGTCTTCGTACAGCCGCGGTCCGCGAAGTGTCCGCACCAGAACACACCCCGACCGCTGCCGGCTCCCATCCGCTATCATCTCGTCTTTTTTTGTTTCGTTTTCGTTTTTGCGCAGAGGTTCTGACCCGCCTCCTCCGCCCTTCTTCTAGCCAGTGCATCCAGCGCCAGCAGCCGTGCGAGTTCCCCGGGAGCTCCTACCAGACCGCCGCGCACCCCGTGCCCCTCGTCGTGCCCCCGTACGGCTACGCGCCCCCGGCGTACGGCGTCGGGGACCCCCCGCGCTCAGGCTAGCCGCATGCCGCCCCCATGCGGCAGGTCGCTACCGAGGGCGCGGCGTCCCATGGTCGGGTCGTCGATCTTCTCGGCTTCGCCGCTTGGCCCGAGTCTCGCGGGCTTCCCGAACTACTATCGCGTCTTCGGCTTCCATACATATACCATACGTCCATAGCATCGCGCTCTTCGGAGCCAGTTTCGCTTTCGCACTCCCATATGTGATCCTCGCTTGTGCGTCTCGCTGTCATTATATGCCTCCTTCCGTCCTGCGTCGTGTTTTCCCCGTGTTTTCGCAACTTTTTGTGTGTGTGAAAGCGGATCCATGCATGCCTGTCCTTTCGCATCCATATTTACTTGCCTTTATCCTCGTCGTGCGCTTTTCGTGCTCTCATACGCTGTTCGTTCCAGTTTAGTCCTGCATCTCATGTTTGTTGTCTTCGTTACATCATGTTCATCGTGCCATGCTCTAATAGAAAATACTCTACCACCAATAGCCAATCTCTCAACTAGTAGTTCTCCACATACCCCTTGCAATGTACATTATTCGCCCATCCGGAAGCCGTGGTTCACTGAAGCCATCAGGCCCCAGCTCGACCTTTCCAAGTTCGTTCGTGCGCGGCACTATACACAATTTCTATTCAGCACCCAGCTGCCTAACCTATAATCCAAATACACATGCAGTAAGTAGATGATGACAACGACAACGATTCAGACGACGATGACAGCGATACCGGTAATCGGGTGGTAATCGAGCAAGTAAGTAGACGATAAAAGAACAGAATGTAAGGAGCGTATTACGGCCGCGAGCGCTATGCGCCGGGCTGGTATGGATAATGTCACTCGGTCTCATGCGGGACATGCTACAGCTATAGCAGTAGAAACATTGCGCGGGAAGGGCGAGATGGGATGAGAGGGAGAGGGAGATGATGGGGTGTGGTGGCAAGAGGTGGGGGGTTTGATGGTGGAGATGGAGAGAGAGGGAGGAGTGGGGATGAGCAACCGAGACTGAAGGACGGGAGTACGGAGACATGCAGGGCGTTAAGCAAACATGCAGGAGCAGGAGGGGAGGAGAGACTTCAAACCAAACGCGAGACGTAAATAGGAGAAAGGACTGAGCGCCGAGGAGCAACGGGACGTGGAAATCATCGAGGCAGGTATGGCAAGAATTCAGAGCCGGTTACCGAGCGCGAGCCGCCGAGCTCCCCGCACCCAAGTCCCGCCCCAGCACCACAGACCAGAACACAGCGAAAACCAAGCACAGAACCCCCCAACCCACCACCACAGCGCAACGGGGCAGTCATCCGCGGCGCGCGACCTTGGCCGCCTTCGCCGGTGACGCAGCGATGAGCCTCGACGACCGCCGCGGGCCCTCGGCCTCCTCAGCCACGCCGCTCGCCCGCCCGCGCCCGCGCCGTGTCACGGGCGGGGCGGCAGCCTTCTTCGCCCCGCCCCGGCCGCGGCGCGTCTGGCGCGTCGTGGCGCCGGCGCGGGGGGCGGGCTCGTCCGCTTCGGCGTTCTCGTCCTCCTCGCTCATCGGCGTGAGGGACGCGTCGAAGTCGAGCGCGGCCTTGCGCTTGTTGTTCACGCGCCCGTTCGCCCTGTTGCTGCTGTTCCCGTTCGTCGTCGCCGTGGGCGTGGGGAGGTTCTCGTCGTCCTCTTCCTCCTCCTCCTCCTTCGCCGCCCGCGCGCGCATGTCCTGCGACGGGGTCGGGAGCGCGTCGCCGCCCTCGCGTGCGCGGGCGACGACCTCGCTGCGGCGCACGATGCGGGATCCCTGGCGGTTGATCGCAGATGTCTGCGACTGCAACTGCGACTGCGACTGCGATTGTGATTGCGAGGACCCATCTTCCTGGGGTGGCGGCACGTACGGCGGTGTCATGCGGCCGGTTTCCATGGCCGCGTCCTCATCCTCGTTGTCGTCCTCGTTGTCATCGAGTGCCATGCCGTTGGTGTGCGAGACGACCGAGCGCATCGACGTGTCGACGAGCGAGGGCAGCCTTGGCATGGACGAGTGGCGAGGGATGGCGGGAGCGGCGGCAGGGACAGGCGGAGGGGGCGGAGGGAGCATCGCGAGGGCACGGGTGCGCTCTGCTTCCAGCCACTCGTGTTTGCACGCATCAGTGAGCGTCATTCGCGTCTTGGGATCGCAGTCCAATAGACTGCAGATGAAGTCCTTGGCTGTAGTAGCAAAACGGTGCTTCGTCAGGAGGGTCTTTCCAGTCCGCACGTACGCAAGGGAGCTTACAGGCAGGGCTCGTGTTGAACTCGCGCAGGTAGCTCCATTGGATCTTCCGCGTGGACACGCGCGTCTTGACGTCCTGCTCCACATCCTCGTCTCCGAACGGCGTGCTCATCGTGAGCCTGCGCCAGGCGTCAGAAAGGACCTCGCGGATGACTCGGTGGGGCACGTACATTGCAAACACAATCACGCCCATGCTCCAGCTGTCCACGCTCTGGTTGTAGCCCTCCTGGCCAGGGACCTGGTTCACCACCTCCGGCGCGAGGTACGCAGGCGTTCCACACATCGTCTGTCCGTGCACGTCAACTTCTCTGCGTCGTAACTCGGGGGTGGCTACACGCACCCGCAACATCGTCATGCTATCGATGACCTTCGCCAGACCAAAGTCGGCAACCTTGACGACAGGCGGGTCGTCGTCTGTCAAAAGTACATTCTCTGGCTTGAGATCCCGATGGGCGATTCCTAGAGCATGTACGTACTGATTTACAGATTAGCGGGTAAAAACCAAGAGAGCGACACATAAACACTTACTGCGAGCGCGTCACAGATCTGGAAAGTCAGATACTGTGTCTCGGGCTCCGCTGTGTAGAGAGTCAGCTGTGATGAGGGCCGTGACGGTGTAGAATTACTCACAAAGACCGTTCCTCTTGATGATGTAATCGAGGAGATCTCCACCAGGCGCCCACTCCAACACAAGACCTAACAAGAACACCCAGACCGTTTAGAACACCCTGCGCCGACTTTAAATAAAACATGAATACGCACTGATGCTGTAGGGCTCGAAGAACACTTCCTTCAGCTGGCAGATGTTCTTGTGTTGCAGCCGTTCGAGGATGCTGATCTCGCGCGCGAGCGTGCCCTTCTTGTCATCGGGCTTCGTCTCGCTCTCGCTCAGGCTGTTCAGGTTTCGCCGGAGGTGGCTCGCGTGGATCATCTTCACCGCGTACCACTTGTCCTCCGCCCGGTGCAGCGCCTTCATCACAGTCGCGAACGAGCCCTTGCCGAGCTCGTGCTGCACGTCGTAGTGCTTGTGCAGCCCGCGCGTCGCGGGGCCGCAGGCCATGTGGCGGTAGATGAACCCTGCGGATAAACGTCAGGGGACCTTCTCGACACCCGGTCGTGGACCAAAAGGATACTCACGGTAATCCTCCAAGCCGCCGTGGAGGTGGTGCTGGGAGAGCGCGGTCCCGAACGCGATTTCATTTCCGTCTCGGAGGATCTTGACTTTGTGCTTGCCGATTTTCTCGCCGTTGATCTGGAAGGAGGCGAAGGTGAGCAAGCAGCGCGGCAGAAGGACAGACCCGAAGCTATTCAATTCGGTTCGGAATGCGTTCTGAATAGGAAAACCGGGGAGACCACAAGCGAGAAGAGAAGGTCCTTTTCCGAAGGTTACGTCCTTCTCGGTTAGGTAGGGCGGGAGTGTTCTCTCTTGTCCACTCGCCGTCCCTTTTGCGCACGAATCAGGACCAAAAAGTGCCGCGGGAGCTGTCAGCAACGAAGGTTGGACTGCGCATACCAATCACCCATGTAGCAGCGACTCGATATGTACGCGATATGTTCAGAGCGTAGACAGGACGATACTTAAATATGTGCTTTCAGCGATTAGTGAGAAGGGAAACCAGAGACACGTCGCGTGGGTCCGCATATAGTAGGAGAGGGTTCACGAGGCCGCCATGCAACTCTCGACGTGTGCCCGCCGCGAGAGAGATAAAATCAAATGCTACGCTCCACAGTAAGACGTGCCGAACGAGTGATCGTGGCGAAGAAATGAAGCCTTTCCGCAGCGACGAAAGTATTGAGAGACAATGGAGATCCCCTGGATCTTTCGAATGGATAGAAACTCTCCGGGATGACCCCGCCTCTACACAATAGTGCCTTTGGAAAGCCTTTCGGTCGTGATGAGAGTTCGATGGAGAGGGTACAAGCTATCCACAAACATTCTGCACAGAACGGAGGGTGATTTCTACACCACGTGATCATGGCCCGATACTCGAATGCGCGCATTCGGGGATCGGTCCGCAGAGGAAACAGAGTGAGGCCGAATCGCGCTCGCATACAACGAGATAGCGGTACGAGTCCTGTGCTACAAGCCTCGACGCATGCCCGTCGCGAAGGAAGGCTGGCGCGTCAGAATCGCAATGCGATTCTGGAAACCCATTGCTGCCCACGGACTGGGCGGGCCCATCGTCTTCGACCCGGCTGGGAAGCCCAAGACGAAGAGCGACACCCCGAGGCTCTCCATGGATCAAATCAGAGAGCCATAAAGCCCTGTGGCGGATGGGAAGTGCGATGACGAACGCAGCCTTGCCCACTGGAGGGGCATCGGCACCCAACCACACGCGGGGGATCATGGGACGTATTCTGCCTCCCTCTCTCCGACGAGCACCGAGCCAGGGTACAGAGACCGAGCCAGGGTACAGAGACAAGCAGACAGGTGGCGAAGACTCACATATGTGCCATTGCTCGACAAGTCCGTGACCTTGATGGCGGAGCTGGGTGTCTCGATCTTGTCCCACTCGATAACGCAGTGGAAGTTGCCTGGAGCGCGCGACGGACGCGTCAGTAAACGCGACATGCGTGGCGAGGCGCGTCGAGAGGGACTCACTGATCTTCATGCCGGGGAAGATGATGTCGTTCTTGGTGCCCTCGCGGTTGCGGCCGATGGTGTAGCTGGACTTGATCTTCTGGAAGTCGACCCGGCGGAGGTTGGGGCTGCAGGGGATGAGGTAGCCCCAGAGGTGGGTGTTGTCGGCGAAGTCGACCTGGGAGGCTTGCTGGGTCGACTGTGTTTGCTGCTGCGTCTGGGCACCGTCGTCGGTGACCATGCGGTCGTCTTCTGATTGCATGGCGAGGCTTGAGGGTTGGTGTTGGGCGACGGGGCGCGGTGGTTGAGGTGAGTGGAGGCGGTAGAGGAGGCTGTCTTGGGCAGGGAGGAGGCGATGGATGGTCGAGGGGGTAGCAGCGGCCTTTTGAACAATGGGAAGTGAGGGAAAAGCGGTGAGGCCGGATGTGGAGGGCAAAGCGGGGAGGGTAAGCGGGAGGCGTAAGCTTGTGGCTGGCCGGTTGAGACGTTGGTTTTTGAACGCGGACTCGGGCGCGTGTGCGGGGAGTGATGATGGTATCGGATAGAAGAACGGTGCACTCACCCGCCCACAGACCCTGAACGTGTTCGGGTCGTTGACGAGGCCCAAACTGCACTTCCGACTCGAGTCTGCCCGGTCCGCGCGGGGGCATGTCTTGAAGCGGAGTAACATCGGAGTCCAATTACACAGTGACTCGTTCTATCTCCGACGCAACTTTCTGATCGTTTTGTTCACCGCAGCGAGCAATGTTGAAATTTCTACTGTCGCCACCACCTGCAGTCTCCACAACATGGCCCCAGCGAACAATAACGCCGATCGACGCTTTGTACTCTCGCATGTGGCCGCTGGCCCTGTTGCCCGGACTACGCCGCTATGTTTCTGCCTTGTCGGCCCTTGCGTCCTCGCTTTGCGAATCCGGACAAACTTTAGTCCAGAGACGCAATTATGCAATTTGGTGAAGGTGCTGCCCGGCGCACGTGGAGTTCGCTGCCAGCAGCCCCCAGCCAGCTCATAGCCTGGTGGAAGATGCCTCGAATCCTTGGAAAATAACGGTGCGAAATCATTTTTACTGTTTTGGGATGTCCTACGAAACGTCGGCTAGAGTGGCGTGCTGTCCAAATTGGGGTGCAGTCGTATACGGCTGGATGCCTCGTGGTTGATTTCCGCAGATAGACGAGAGTGAAGAGTTTTGTGGTATGCGAGGAGCATGGCCTCCATGCTTCAGTCTTCACCGACGTCCAAAAGGCTGAGCAACGCCCTGACTGTCGGCCACCTCATCTGGTCGCTGACTGGAACCCACTCACTCTTGGCTTTGAGAGTCCTCCTGTTTATCTAGCCACTCTACATCATGTCCGACGACCAGCACTTGGCCACCGAGAGGCCGGTTACCATGGTGGCCGTACCGCAGGACACGCCGTCTCCGGTGACGCCATTCCAGCCACCACCCGCTATCGACTCACCGAGAGGGAGAGCTGTCCGACTGCGGAGACCAGATAGCGTAGGCGAGTCTCCCGTCTGTCTTACAGCTCTACATGAAAGTGTTGCTCACATCCGCATGCTCATCCAGCGTCGATCTCGGGACAGTGGCCCGTCCCCCACGTCATGGTCTACTTCCGCGAGATGAAGATCGCATGGGGCCGGGACGCGATTGCGCAGATGACGAAGCATGCAAGTACTTGCCCCATCTACACTCACTCACTCGCCGCCTGCTCACTCTACTCATCCCCATCTAGGAGTTCATGCGCTGGCTGTTCGTCTCGTTCGTGTGGACGCCGCCGGGACCGGGGGTGCCGTTCGAAAACGCGCAGTACGACTGCTCCCCGTTCGCGCGGAACGCGGCCCTGTTCGCGACGTTCTACCACACGGTCGGGAAGGACGACTGCGGGCCGGTCATGCTCGGCAGCCTCGGGTGGTCGGAGATGATCCAGAACGTAGCGAGGATCGAGCTGGTCTACAACGAGGCTTGACGACTGTGGTCCTGCCGCTTTATTCCTGCGATATATTTTTTCTTCTTGTGAGTCGCTTTCGGTTATCTTCTTAGCTCCGCGCGGCGGTTGCTGACAACTGTCGCAGCATGCCACTGATATACCATGATCCTCCTCGTGCTCCTACGAGACGCATGTATATGCCATAACTCGGATTCTGCAGAGCAGGTCCAACTGGTTTCGCATCTCGCGAAGGTCGAGCATGAATGCTGAGCCTCGGATGGTCGTCCCGCATCCTATGAACGGGCAGGATGGATGATGCCGCGCAAACGGTGGATATGGATAACCACACTTCCGTCCTTAGTCCCCCACGACAGCATTTTGCCAGCCGGAAAGGAAATAACCATAGGTGTGGTGCATCGTGCTGTATACTCGACTGCAGGCTGACAGAAGTCTCGTAAAACCAACATTTGATCGTACATAAGCCGCTATTCTACCTGACGCACCGCTGCTGTGTCCTTCCTCTCCACCGCTCCACTCCGTTCAGCTGCATATATCAAGCTAAAATTGCGAAATGCGAGAGAACTTGGTGAATGCATATGCATATAGAGGGGAGGGGCAAGTCTTCATATGGTGTATCTGGGCGGGTTCAGCGCTCAGCGCTCAACCGACGATCCTGTGCGCGGACCCACAAAGCCGAGCCGACTCACCGATACAGCGGCGAGCGGTCGCCCAGCTCCGCAAACGCGTCCTCGTCGGCCAACGTCAGCCCGTCGCGCTCGCACTGGGCGATCTTCTTTTTGTTGAGCGCGTGGAGCGTGATTATCGCGACGACGCACATCACGTAGCTTCGCACCACGGCCGAAACGGAGTCAGCGCTCGTTTGCAATGGGGAGAACTTGAACGCAGTCACGGCCCGGTTGGACAGCACGTACAACAAAGAGAGGCTCGAGATGCACACGACGTGGCCGAGGGTGTACCGCGGGCTGTCCTGTTGTCTGTAGATGAAGGCCGCGATGATCCTGAGCGGAGGACGGTGTGTCCCGCGAGTCATTCAAAGCTATCCATCCAAGAACCTCAAACTAGACACTTGCCCTCCGAAGTTCCCGAACCCAAGAACTAGGCCGATGACGACCGCCCTCTTGAGCTCCCCAGCGAAGTTGCCCCCCGTCCACGACAGCTGCATCGCGACGGACGGCACGAGCCCCGCCAGGACGAGGACGCTCCCGAGGTACTGAGCCGCCAGCGTCTTCGTGGCGATGAGCAGGGCGTACCCGAGGATCGCGATGGGGCAGCAGGCGAGGATGATCGGCCCCCGGAAGTGCTTCTTGTCCGAGAGATAGGATACGGCGAGCGTGAAGACGCAGCCCGCGACGTGCGGCGGGGCGGTGAGGATCTGGGAGTTGGTCGAGGAGAAGCCCATGCCGTTGATGATCGTCGGCAGGAAGGTGGAGAAGGATGCTCCCGGGATCGCGCTCCTGAGGAAGCGGGAAAGACACTCGGGTCGGTGGTGGCAGGGGCGGACGTCGCCGTAAGGGACTCACAAGAAGAATAACGATGCGAAGAGGTACGCCTTGGGGTCCCGTATTGCTTGGATGATAAATTCGCGTTTGAACTTCTTGGAGCCTGCCGCGCTGTCCAGCTTGAGAGTCTCGAGAAGCCAAGCCTTCTCGGCGTCAGTGAGGAAGGTGGCGTTCTCTGGGTACTACAACACAGTAAGGTCAGGGAGGATGGAGAAGCCTCGGAGGCTGCAACCACTCACGTCATACATGGAGAAGAAGAGGATGATCGCGATGAGGACCGTGACTACGCGATACGTCAATAGTGTCCGCAGCACTTTCAAAAGCTTCGAAACCCGTACTCAGTCCCTCGCACAGGAACTGATACGCGGATAGTCAGCGCAGTGCAAGCCGAGAGACATGGGGGACTCACAATCCAACACCATCCAGCAAGGCCGCCGAGCCTGACGTCGATATGAAGTCAATTCTCAACCTAACCCAACATTGTTTATGGGAGAGTCATACCCATCCATCTTGTCTTGAATGATGTAGGCCAGAAGCCCGCCAAAACCGCCAGCGATAGACACTCCGGAATACATCAGACCGATTCTCTTGGCCTGAGCAAACTTCGGGTACCATGCGCAGAGGTAGTACGTCACCCCGGGCAACAGACCGGACTGCATATGACGCCAGTCTAAGTGAGCAATAAAAAGGTCCAGAGACATGATACCGCAACTCGCCTCAGCCGCCCCAAGGAATCCGCGTGCGCTTCGAGGCAAGAAGGAGGCACGTACACGGTTAGTACTTGAGAATAGAACGAGCGGTCCGACGGACTCACGTCATCAATCCTGCAAAGTTCCGTGCGAAGGCCATCGAGACGACGATGGACCCCCACAAAAACATGATGAGAGGGACTGCACCAGCATGGGTCAGCGTCGGCGCTTTGCAAGAGGAATTAGAACGCTCTTACGCCAGCGGGCGGGGCCAATCTTCTTCAAGAGGATGTTCCTACACAACAAAGCGCGGATGAGACTGCGCCCGAGCGGCAAGAACGGGTGGTTAACTATTCGGGGAACTCACGAAGGCGAGTGAAGGAGACAGTACGGAATCTGTGCAAAGCGGATCGGGTGAGAATTGACGTCGTTAGATAGTACTACAAAAACGAGACTGACGAGGGTGAGTGCGATGCAGAGGTTGAATTGAATGCCGGTGAAGTGCAGGTCAGCTCCCATACCAGCGACCTCTGCATTGGCTGCAATGACCGCAAGCAATTAACGAGAGAAGCTGTGCGCGGACGGAACAATGATGTCCGACGCACTGATGTTTGAGCGGTCCCTGGCGAACGGAGAGATCAGAAATCGCACAAAAAGACAAGGTAGCGGCAATCTGGGACGTACAAGGCGCAGAACAGATACAACAGGCACACCGTCGGCATCAGGCGCAAGTCCAGCTTTCGGAGTACCTTCTTGTGATCCACTGGGGGAGAGGATGTAACATATTCCACCGTTACGATCTCAGTGGAGAGCTTCTCTTTGTCAGTCGAGGAGGAGGATGAGGATGACATGGTTGAGGTGAGATCGCCGAGGAGGTGCGAGTGGTCTTCATGGTTCGTCTCGGAGTGGCTTATATGTCACTTTCTTATCACCTCATTGCCATGGTATGTGTCCGGTGGGCGATCTGAGACGGCGACAGAGAGGGTGCCGCGCAGACACCGTATAGACAGCGAGAGACCCTATGGTTGAACAAATATCCAAGAGCGTGTCGGAATGACGATGCCCGCCTCCGACTGTGGTGCTAGCAGTCCACTTAAATGCTTCGGCCCGAGGGCTGATGGGCAGCGCTATGCCGTTGTCGTTGAGCTCTATCCCCGGGAAAGAGCCATCTACGACCGAGGAATTGAGCCCGAAAGGTCAGAGAGACGAAGGGAAAAGCATCTGACCGATCACCAGAGGCACAACAGAGCGGAAGATGACCGCCACCGAGTTCGCAAACCCAGTGAACGTTGAAAACACGACGACAGTGAGGCCAAATGCATTGAATTTTATTTTGGAGCGGGAGCAAGACTCCGACGATTTTGCTTCATCGGCTGTGATGAGTAGGCAAACATGAGTGCGCCCCGACCATGGCGTGCCCAAGAGTGGTTTGGGTGGCTTCGTCGCCTTCGAGATGGAGCCAGTGCAGGCCACCGAATAAAAATAAATGGCGGGGCTGTAAGTCGAGGCTTCTCGTGTTTCTTGTAGAAACCGTACGAATTCGACAACGTACAATTCCGACATTCGGCTACCGGACCTACGGTGGTCTTGTATCCAAACGAAGCGACCTCACGCATTTAAGCAATTCTTCGATCCTTACCATCAATACAAGACCGGAGAATGCGCTACATGATTTCCATGATTCCACAAATGTATTCAATGCGTGTAAGATAAATGTGCGTGAACGAATACTCACGTTTGCCACGGAACGGCTTCTTTGTCAAGAGTCGGTTGCCTCCACAATGGTAACATTAGGCCCGGGCCGACTATTCAGTGCGCAAATAGCGCGGGGAATTCCTTGGCACATTCTGTCACCATCCATACCATGAGAACCGCAGATCGAGAAAGAAGGGTCACACTCACCTGAGCGCGGATGTACGGAGGACGGAAGTCAGGTCGGTGGCGGCGGGCTCGCCTCCAGTGGCTTTGAGTCGTGGTACTCCGTCTCGCATTTCAGGAAAGAATAGGATGACTAAAGGTACAAATAATGCTGAGATATGGATTACAGAAAGTCGACGAACATGCGGGTGTTTGGATCACAGCAGCCCGTGGTCCTTGCCAATGCTCCCTTGTGAGCGTGATTCGAGAGCTACACACTGAGATAGGGAGAGCTCGCTATCGCCGGGAAGGTGAACGAGGGTAGGCGAGGTGTGCAGTAGGGGAGACATGCACGTCCCAACGAAGAGGAAATCAAGTGGCCTTCCGAGAGAAACGCATCCAAAATTGGCTTATACGCCCTTGCCTTGGATGACCTCCCCGCGATGGGGGTTCCTGAATCGATCTCATCAACCGCGGAGCACAACCCTGCACGACTGTCGGGGAGGGGGAAAGAAAAAATCAATGCGAGATGGGGTGGATGATGGAACTGTGCTGCTCAGTGACACCTTGGTAACGGTCCTCTCCGCGGGGATGACATCTCGCATTTGTCGACCGACAATGGACCCGTCCCTTGCGCCCGAAACCAGCGTCCTCCCATCGGGGGAGAACGCGACGTGCTCGACCGCCGTCTAGCGCGACATACCACCCGCAGAAGGAGAATTGCGTTGCGCGGACGGTATCATACTCTCCATGCCCAGTGAGTTTGAAGCGTTTGAAGCCCCTAGTCACGTCCCAGACGCAAGTACACTCCATTCCTTGAACTTGCCTGCGAGACCCCGAGGACGAGTTCGCCGTGGGGCGAGAAGGAGATGTCGCGCATGTGGATGAACGCGCCCATCTCGCCCACCAGTGTGTGGACAAGTAAGCTCCCGTACCGGTCCTCGCGGGGCGAGCATTGACGTTGATCCAGGAAGAGGAGCTGCAGAGTGCGATCGCAAAGCGCTGCTGGTCGGATCGAATGCGACGATGGTGTCGCGCATCTGGCGGGACGTTTGCGAGCTCCCCGATGGAGCGCTGCCGCCCTCTTGAGTGCCATCGTCAGAGTTTGAGTCCCAGAGGGACCAGTGTAGCAAACCCGACGCGACATTCGCGATGCCGCACTCACCGCGGCTGTATCTGCACGCAAGCCACGATCCATTGGGTAAGAATACGAGGGAAACCCCGGGGGCCACGAGCATGTGGAGGCGGGCCAGGTGTTGCCCTCGAGCACGTCGAGGTTGTTGTATGCGCCCTGAGGGGAACTGAGCTCCGAGACCGCGGTGCTGCCATCGTTGCCACCAGAAATGGAGATGTCGAGACCCATCAATGGTATCGCTCCGGAGACGGCGTCGCACAGAATGGCGGTAGAGTCTAGGAATGCAGACGCGACCCACTTGCTGTCTGCAAGGAATACGGGGCCGTGGACGCCGTCGTGGTGCGGAGGTGCAGAGGAGTCAAGTGCTGGACGGACGGACGATCAGTTTGGTTGCGACACAGATACACGTATGGGGACTCACCTTCGCGCACTCAGTCGTCACTATACCACCGCCACAAATACCTAATGTCCTAGGCCACGTTCGTCCGCGTTGGAGGATAGATCTTCCAAAATGTCATTCCAAGGCCTTCTCCGCCGCTCAACCGGGCCGCCTCTCAGCCTAGAGGTGTCCGAGAACCTCTGTAAAGGCTTCGCAACGCCTGAGACGCTAACTAGTCCCGAAGACTCAAGCACCAGATGTTGAAGCGGGCGCCATTCGGATTGTGGTGGGAAGATGCAAAGTCGATGAGAGACTGGAGGGAATGGAGGAAAAGATAATCGATTATAGAGTTTCGGGGCCGGAGAGAAAACACAAGCCGTGCCTTCCACGACGAGACCTTCCAAGATGGACAGCGCCAAACGCGTATCGGGCAGCAGCGCGCCGGGCCACTGCGCACGGTTGTGAACGCCCCAAGCCATGCTTTGCGAGTAGATCTGTACCAAGAACTCAACTTGAGCGATCGCACAGAGAACAGCGTATAGGAACTCACAATCAGCTCCTTCAGTTGCGTTCATTTGAAGACACGTCGTGTGGTGACGTCCAGGGGTGCCACATTGCATTCCGCCTGTATTTCCACGTCCTGGCACATGATGCGCGTGATGCTTGCGAACGAAACGAGCATTGGGCCCAAGGACAGAAAAGCTGGGAAGGAAACAGACCTCGGGTGGAGAGTGCGGACGTGGGCTCCGAGTTGGGTGGAGCGAGTGACACTGGTATGGTGAACGCCGAGACTGTATTGGCCCGAACCCAGACACTGGGAGCGCATATAGTCCAGGGCTGGAGATGTTAAATCGTCCTCATCCTTGTCCCTGTGCTTGTGCTTTCCTTCGCTGTCTTCGTCCTCCAGTCCTTCCAGTTGCGGTTCATCGACGCACGTGATCGAAGAGAGATTCGGGAGGGATGAGGGCCCGAAAGCGACCGGTGTGGCAATGATAGTGTGCGCAAACGGTTTCAGATCTAGGTGTACTTGGAGCAGGAGATGAACGCGAAGACATCGCTGCCTTCGAGCTGTACCCGGTTGAACATGGTGAGGTGGCTGGGACGGCGGAGGAGGCGACAAGTCAGGGCGGGCCTGTATAGGGCGTTTAGACGGCCGGCAGAGAGGTGGATGTCCGATCGAGGACTTACCACAGGAGTAGATGGAGTACACATACATGGGTATAAACCGAGGATAAGACGATGTTCAAGATGAGAGGGCGAGTGAGCAATGTGAGCCGTGGCCGACGGCCAGGGGCTGAACCAATCATTCCGGTCCGCTGTGCTCAGCTGCACGATCCCATTGCATGCGGGCCTGGAGAGTCCTACAGGCTACAGTGGAAAGGAGTGGATGAGGACAACGTCGACAGCATATTTGCGGGGAGGACATACCTGACAATCGCCCGTGGCACTGCCATCCCACTCACATTCGACGTTCCTCCACAGCGATCGTCATGTCGATTACGATTGAGTAGGCCGTGGAGACACTAAGATGAAAATCCAAGAGTAAAGCAGCACCAAAGGGTCGCGATGGAGGACGAGAGATGAAAGTGAGGACGAGAGGAGCACAAGCACGAGAAACCCCGTTGAGCGAGCATGCAATGAGGCCCGGTCCCTTCGGCCCGGGGCACGCCGGCCAGCTTCCCCCCTCCTTCGTCAGGCTGCGGCGACCTCAACTGCGCTTCCATCCTCCGCCTCAGCACCTCTGGGATGGGCCTCTCTTCAACACGGCATATGTGAACAGCCTCGTCTGCAACGCCGTCATCTTGTCTTCAATATCCCGTAAGCCTGTACTAGCGACGACAGGAGACCACGACCTCAGGTTCTAGTACGTCTCTTCATCCTACTCCTTGAAAATTGCTACTGCTCTCTTATCCACTTTACAGGCCGGCATTATCCTTTGAAATATATCAATCTTGCAATGCCCTTCTCGGTGCATGCGAAAATATCGAAATCTGCGCCTTTGTGAGTTTCCAATATTGTTGGGAGCGTCGTTAAGGTCACTGCAGTACGGGTACGTTTCACACTCCCCATGCAAACAGTGCTAGTCACTTCTCCTACGTGCACCAGCGTAGGCAGCCCCGACATCTCCACTAGCATCCAATGATCTACTTCGTCCATCTTATCCATGCTAGCCGTCAACTCCCCCCTCCTTATCCATCACCGCTCCTTCTTCTGCGCTCTGTAACTCCAACTCGCACACGAGCCCCTACCGTACGATGATTATGGAAGTCAAAAAAGGACGCAGTATGTTCCATCCACACCCTGGTACAAGTGCGACCCCAACTGACGAGTCTGGCATTTGACCAAACCGCATGTGTGGCGCAACTGTGCCCGCATCAATCGCGAGGACTCCGTAGTGCTCTGGAGACATCACCGCGCCGCAAGCCCATCGAATCTATGGCAAGTACACCAATGACATACACTGCTGGAACCATGAACCACGTCCCCGGAAGAGTGTATCTGGGCGAGCGACACCATTGGGCCATTCAGACGAACAACGGCGGCAGTGTCTCCACACCACGGTGCGAGCCTTCAAGCATCTTTGCCACCTGTATTACGCCCCAGGGAGAAATAGCTTCGATGTTGCCCGTCTCTGCGTCGACTACTCCTGTCTAGACACGGAGACGATGCATCGGCGTCCACATGCATGCGAGCGTTAATATTGACGCATGCCTTGTTCTCGAGGCTCGTGAGCCCGACCTTGTCTGGTTTCTCCTGGAACGGTTGGAGCTGTCGCTACATTGCGCTGCGGGCCTTGAACGTGCTCTCGGCATCTGGTCTCCGCTGTCACTGTCCCTTGGCTGGGAAGGCCTCATTCCTGGATCTGGCGTCCGTATCGGACAACGCAATGGGTGGCTTCATCATGCACCCCTGCGTGAACTCAGCCACCGTCCTGGAGACAGAATTCAGGATGCAATTCACCTAGACGATGCAATGGACAGGGACGTGGTATGCGCCCGATATTCCTGGCGACTGTTCGAAACGACTCTCTGTGACACAGCGATTTGGCCCTCGGGAGAGCTGGATGACGGCTTCACCACACATACCAGTGTCGTCCTTGCGAGGCGAAGTGCCTGCGACACCAACTTGCCAAAATTTGTCTCGTCTGCGGTGGCGTACTTACGGCAGGTGAGGGCGAGGGCAAGCTAGCTGTGACCTTGCCTCGCAGTTCTACAAGTTATCATTTGGGATATTGACGTTCTTGTCTTTGCCCGATCCCTGGTTGCAATAGCTGCTCACTTGTACTCTGTGCTCCAGCTGCGATGAGGTAGTCGATATACTGTACCGCATTTTGTTCACCGCCCTGTACACTCGGGTTGCGAACTCTTTCATGCACATAGTAATGTTTTTGCTATGTGGCATATACAATCCGTTTTCCGTTCTGCTGTCCGAGTGCGCGCTATTGTGGTCAATGCCACCGGTGACAGCGTCAGAGACCCGGGACTAAGGAGGCGATGACAGACCGGTGTTGTGTGCACGGGGTCGAAAACGTGTAGGTCGAGCGGCTGTGTCCACAGTTTCCGATTACACCAGGATGCACCCCCCGGCGTTCCCTCGACTCGACCCTCGCTCGCTCTCATCCCATTCCGATCTCGCTCTCATTCCATTCTGACCTCGCTCTCATTCCATTTTGACCTCGTTCTCATTCCGACGCCGCTATCATTCCTCACATCAACCAGCTATGCTTGCCTCTAACGAGCCCAATATCCCGCTGTCTACCATCATCTCCACCACTCCCATGCAGTCCCCATCGGATGCGGACGATATCTCGCAAACCGTGACCCCATCCGCTTCCTCTACCCATCCCACCGATTTCGCTAGCTGCTCCCCCTCGCTGCCTTGGGAGGTTATCGAGAGGGTCATCGGGCATTGTGGTGACGATCCCGAGTCCCTGCACAACTTCTCCCTCACCTGCCACGATCTCCGTCCCCGTGCGCTGTGTCTACTCGTCGCCGATGTTCGCTTCAAGTACAGGGTTGATATCTTCGACTTCTGTGACTTCGTCAAGGCCAAACCGCACCTCAAGCCTCTTGTCCGTTCCATCGCTGTCCGTCCAGAGGACTTTGCTCCCTTCCCCCTCCTCAGCATCCTCCCTAATCTGTCGAAATTGGAATTCACACGTACCTCATGGAAAAGGCCCATGACGCTTGTCACACCCCTGAACCAGTCTGCCCTCAAATGCTCCAGGCTCTTTGGCATGCACATTCAAGCCCTCCATTTTCGCCAGATTGCCTTCCGCACCTACCCCGATTTCGCTCGAATCCTCTTGACATTCCCCAACCTTAGGGAGCTTGTCTGTGATGACGTTGACATCCAATCAGAGGGAGGTCAAGCAGCTCTCCATGTGCTGAAACAACATATGTCTAAGCGGCTACACCTACACACTGTGAGTATGTTGTTGTACTAATAGTGGAGACCATAGCTGAAACATGGAATTTTTACTTACAAGGTTTCTCTTAAAGGCAATATTTTGAATGATATGGAAGAAGGATCTTCCCCCACTCCAACTGTGGTGGCACTGCTTTTGGATTCAGGATTGATACAGCCCACTGTAAAAGCCCTTACTATCTCATGTAGGTTTTTCAACCTTTATAGCTGTGCTCGCTGCTCGGCATTACTTATATATAACATCAATTTGTATTATAGCATACAAATTATACAGCCTTTCAAACACATTTGCCTGGCCCCAACTGCAATCTCTGGTTCTAGAATCATCTTTTAGAACTGAAAACATCACCTGTGCTATTGTGCTCCTGAAGGAGTTCCCTTCCTCAACACTCCAGGATGTCACAGTCCAATTTCAACCTGTCAACATTTACGACATGATGGACACTCTTAATAGTGAAGCTGGTTCAAAACAATGCAAAGAGCTAGACCAGACCTTGAAGAGGTTCTCCAAAGCCCAGGGAGTGTGGAGATACCATAGCCTATATGCTAATGCAAAACTGTTCTGGATCCCAAAGCTCAGAGAGCACTTTTCTGAGCTGGCCAACCATGAGGCATTGATGGTCACAGAGCAAAAAGGTGAATAATGTTTCTCCCACATCTCAGATGCAAAAATGAAACTACCTACAGTGTATACAGCTAATCCTGGAGCAGGGCATGATGGTGCTGTACTGGATCTTGCAGTCTCTCCTAATGGAAAGTGGGTAGCAACTGCATCTTCAGACTCCTCTATTATTGTCTGGGACAGTTCCAATGCTACCATCATCCATCAATGGGCTGCTCACAGGTACAAACCTGTCAACTCTCTCGCATTCTCTCTAGATGGCCAATATCTTGCTTCTGGTGGCCTTGATTACAAAATCAAAATCTGGGACCTAGCTGAAGGCTTCCGCAACATTGCCACACTTGAAGGGCATACTAGCCCTATCACTTGTTGTGTGTGGTCTCCCTGTAGCAACATGATTGGGTCTATTGCCAAAGACCACACTGTACGACTCTGGGACACCCATTCATTCTACCAAATCCACATCCTGGAATGTGGAGTTCAAGACATCTATGTCAAATTCTCTCCTGATAGCCATTGGCTTGTCTATGGGTCCTACAATGGTCACTTCCTCTGGAACATTCCTTCTAAAACCCTACACAAATCATTTCAGACTATTCCTATGCTCCACTGCACCTCAGTTGACTCAAGCAGCTTACACCTTCTTGTTGCTGAAGAAGACATGGTCAAAGTTATGGATATCAACACAGGAGAAGAACTAGTTGTCTTGGCACCATTGGACAAGCTATCAGAAGCTGCATTCTCACTGGATGGTGCACTGGTTGTGACTGTGTCTCAGGATGGCGTGATGAAGCTGTGGGATGCATGCTCTGGTGCAGAGCTGTTTGAGCTTGCAGGCCACCATAGAAGAGTTCTCAGAGTCTGTTTTTCACCTTGTGGAAAATATGTGGCATCAGGGTCATTAGATGGCACACTGCGCTTGTGGAGAACCAGGGATGGATCATCAATAGCAACACTCACAGAGCATGAGGGCTCATGGGTACGGCATGTGGCTTTCTCTATAGATGGGAAGACACTGTGGTCTGGAGATGACAATGCGAGGGTCCTCATGTGGCATATGCATGACATTGTCAAGGAAGAAGAGTCCTCTTCCACACCCTTTGCCAACTCCATACCACCAATGCACTACAATGCCAATGAACCCGAATGTGTCGACAGCAGCCCAGACCGGAGTTATGAAGGATGCGAGAACCGAGGACATTCTGGACGCTGGAGGGAACTGGGAAATTCTCATGTGCCTGCTGGTCCATCCATTGAGCAGGAGAATATGGAGGGCTCCGAGACTTCAATGGCTGGCAACAGCCATAGGATGTTGATCGCCCGTTCACTCCCCAGGGACACGACACCTCCGACCCCCGTGGCCACGCCGATCCTCGTTGACGACGTCTCAACTCAGATGAATTCCGGGGGAACTATCTCGACTGGTACCTCTGTGGGACACGAAGCAGCCGCATTCTTCGAGCAGCTGCCATACTCCGAGGAATCCCATCGAGAACGTGTACGGCGCAGAGAGAGCACAGGCGATGCCAACTGATGCGGATCCAGGCGACACCGTGGACTCGCGTGTCTCCGCGCTGGACGAGGCCACCAGCCTCCTCTACTGTGTTGCCGACGAACCCAGACGAGGGCTGGAAGCCATAAGTCAGGGACCACGTTCGCACAGACCTTCCCAAACCCCCTCCGAGGAGGGCGGCGAGAGCGTGGTAGCAGGCGATGAGGATGGGAGTTCGACTTCAGACTCGAGCTCCAGGGAATCCATGGCCACGGCTGTCATACCCGTCATGGGCGCAGGCGACGTCTCAACTCGGATGAGTTTGGAAGAAGTGGTCTCTTCGGGTGCCTCCGTGGAACGTGCAGCAGAGGCATCCCTCGCGCCGTCACCCTCCCCTGAGGAACTCCGTCGCGCAGCTCAGGAGAACGTGGATGGCGCGGAGAGGGCGCAAGCGATGCAGACAGGTGCAGAGCGGGAGAATGCGGAGCACTCTGATGTCTCTGCGACCACGTCGCCGATGGACCCGGCCGCGAACACGCCCGAGCGCGCTGCTGAAGAACACGAACAAAGGCTGGGAGGAAATGTGGCTCACGTTGACGCGGATCATCCCAAAGTACCTCAAGGCAGTTCCGGAGAGTGGAGAGAATTGGTGAGCAGACTGTCCCGGTTTCAGCTTAAACTGCTGGTGAACGCGATGAACAGATTCCAAAGGCGTTGAAGACGATCGCCAAGGGAGCCCGTCGGGCTGCACTACAGGTCGCAAGTGGCGCGAAGAAGGTCTGCGAGAAGTGTGCGAAGTTCGGGACGAAGCTGGCGGTGCGACACCGTTATGAAGATCACTCCTTCATGGCCCTGTCTTGAGGTCGAGAGTGTTCTTGGTTGTCGAAGAGGTTGTGTTTCGGAAGACCAGATTGATTTTGGAATATGAGCTGCTTGTACGATGGTGTGGAGACTCAGAATTGCGCACCCTTATTTACGAATGTTCCGGGGATTCGAAAATTTTGATGTGTAGGATACGCCGAGGTCGATATGGTCAGAACGTCTGGTAGATATGATGTACTCGCTTCTGTTGACAGCTATGATTCGAGATTGAATTGATCTACAAATGTACACTTGACAGAATTCAGCGTTGGATGCGGGGACAACGAGATCTAACATGCATCAAGCTGGCATGGATGTTTGGAACAACTTCGACAGAGTATCTGTTGTTGGGGATGTCAGTACCAGTCATGAAACGGTCGTCGAGCAGACGCACCCACAAACATCCCCTCCTGTCCACGCTGGATGTCCCTCGCAGCGCGTACGGTCCTCCGCACCACACCCTTGCCTTCATTCCGCTAGCTACATCCACCGCGAGCCACTATCCTCTACCGCCGCCCCTCAACCGTGCCTCTTGAACATGCTGTATCGGAGTGTCCTCAAAAGGAACACCGTCGTCCTACGCATCTCGCGTACACCTGCGCGAGCTCGAGCGCGACTGTTCCGCGTGGATGGAGCGGCTGGTGCAGCCCCTGGAATAATGGAAAGGAGTCGCGTCTTGAGACGGGGCCGATGTCGTTTCAAGTTGCCCTTCCCTGAGCGGATGTCGGAGCAAGCGGTTCAGTCTGTCGTGGTGCGGCAGACGTCCCAAGGATCCAGGTTCAGTGTGCTACACTGCTAGTTTCGCAGCTCGGCACGCTCCTTCGGACTTGATTGGTAGCATCAGCGGCGGGCTGGATAGGACAGTGAGCAAAACTAGAGCTGTGTATCATTCTAATGGAGGAGGCAATACCTTGGATGGGGCGACATGGAGAGCGGACGTACGACGACGCAATCGCGAGGGCGACAGTGGGACAATGGCAAGCGCCTAGAGGTCGGCAAACAAGGCCAAATACATGCCTGTGCACTGCGGCTGCGCTCTGCCTGCTGCTCGAACCCATCTCCAGCTCGACATACATCTTGTTCATCTTCTCTGCAATGGATGCCACAGATGCCATATATCTCAAAGCCTCCAGCTCCATGTCACTGCAGTTACGCGAAAGGACATCATTCACGCTCTACTCGCTCTCAGGTACGCTGCCAACATCTGTCGAATGTTTCAGCCTGTTAATAATCTCACTCCTCCATCCACCCGATTTTCGCAGAGGTACTGCCGGGAATGAGGAGACAGCATGCAGCGTGCATCGTGCATAAAGTTATGGCAGATTCAGCTAAGGTGAGTATACCCCGCTGCCGTTCAACTGCTCCCATGAACCCCCAGTCTCCAGGATCTCTGCCTCTGATTCTCTGGAGTCGTCCGCTTCCTTCGAAGGTTCGAATGCTCCTCATCTGGGTCCACCAACCTCTATGTCGGACTCTACTCTGTCCCTCTGCCTGGTTTTCTGATCTGGTCGCCTTGAATCCCAATCCTCGTCAGTCCTGGAGGCTTGCGCCGCAATACGGCATCACATCGAGACCTGTATGGATCCCTGTAGCAAGGCTCTCACTGGCACGCGACGTTGGGACTTCCTCAAGTACGTACTCGGACGGTACTCCCACCATTTTACCTTCGACAACATCCTTCACGTGTATCCTGCCTCATCTTCTTTCCTCCTTTTCCAGTCTCTCATATCCGCAACGTCTACATCCACGTTGGCAAATTGCGTGATCGTCGGATACCGTACCGACATGCAAGCATCCTTTCTCGACATATTCCCTTATATGCAGCTATCTCAGTACTTCCTGTTCGGCCTTCACTAGGACTGACATGATCCGCGATCTTCACGGGCTGGCTCACGCCTGAGCTCAACCCTTCGGACTGTCCCGTTCACAGCCCACATCCTCGATCTCGGCATCTACTGGCCTTACTTATCCTCGGTGTACGACATAACTCTGCTCCAGACCACTTGGATTTCCCCACCGGGTGGCCCCCAAGTGAGAACATCATGGGCGGTCCTGCCATGCGGCACGTCGTGAGGTGGTGGAAACCGGAGCGGCGGAAGGAGATAGCGCACGCCTTGCTCGCATTGTGATGGCCGGGACCCCGCCCGCAAATTGGCTGGCGCGCGTTGTCGGTCACGAATAGGGCGCACGAGGCTAGGCTGCACCATTCCAGGGAGACGTGGAGGCGGCTGAGGGCGAGGAGGGATCGTCCGCATCCGGTTCGGAGATATGGTACGTCTATCCTCGACGCTCCTCCCGACGCCGCAAGAGCGGAACATTCCTGTGAACGGCCTCCCCACAAAAGTGACGACGCACACACCCGCAGCAGCGCGACACGAGAGCGGGCGATAGCCGTGCTGTCGATTCGAGTCGAAGAGCATGCGTCTGATCAGTGATGCTTCCAAACCCCTGGGACGGGATCAGGCATTGGCACCTATTTCTCGGCTGGACAATGCGTTTGCCTTCCAGGACCCCGATTTCTTCTCCGGTCCCTTTCGTATTCCTCCCGAGTTTCCTGCACCACCGCGCCGCCACAAACCTCGGAGAGCCCGACTGCAAGCTCACGCCACGTCAGTGTCGTACACCACTCTCACGTACGGGGCATCTCAGCTCTTCCGTCCTACCCTTGGAAGCACGAAGGACGACGCTGCGACGCACGTCTAGGAGAAGTCGGACGTGGGAAGTGAGAGAAGTTGCCACCTGGACTTTCGAGCGATCCGTTAGGCCTTCGCAGGGAGGCGCCCTCCGCAACACGCAGCGGCAGGGCAGGGAACAGTCGAGTGGTGCTCCCAATATCAGGACATTGACGTGTCGTCGCCGTCAAAGTCAAAGGCGGGCCGAGGGCTCTGGTGGAGGTTGCGACGCCTGACAAAGGGAACGCCCCGGAAGCCGCCGTGGGGCAACACAGCCGGAAGTCGGCGTGGGGCAACACAGATGTTCTCTCGGACTTGCATGGCGCAGAGATTCTGCTTCCATTTTACCCACAACAGTCGCCTCCCAGTCACCCGAGTTCCTACTGCAAACATGGCTCCACGGTGACCCTTGGCTGCCGAGGCATACGGACCGAGCACACCCGGCGGTGGACTCACCTGGGACCAATGTCGTCAGCGAGCAGGTGCACGGCTCTGACGTCTCGCGTTCAGAGATCTAGACCTCTCCGCGAACACGAATGCCAGTGCATGCATCGGCGGTGGTGAAGGTGGACCCGGTGAGACTCGCACACTCCGCTGATTCGCCGTCGCCGCGATGCAGCTGGATGCCGGCGGGACACTTGTGCAGGATTTGCGATGCAAGACCAGGCTTCGTGCACAGTTGCGGATGTCGAGGTACGTACCTTGTTTCGTGACTCTTCAGAATGAGGCTGAGCTCGAAGGCAGGGCGAAGACGGCGGACACGGATCGCGCTCGGACACGTACGTAGGACGGCGAACTCACCTTGCACCTCTTTGGCCGGCGAGCGAAAGGAGGGAATGGGCAGGGACGCACCACCACGCATGCCGCACTCCGAGCCCTCTCCGCGAATGTCATTGCCAGCCTGCGCATTCGAGAGACCGGTCCGCCGGATCCGCCAAGGGGAGCTGGCTCTAGATATTGATGGGAGGTATGCGAGATGGTCGCGCGAATGTCGAATGGCAGACGGAGACGTTCGAGGCGGACGAGCCGGCAGAGCACTCGACCGGGAGATGGGCAAGGCGGATTGATGTAGGGGAGACTCACCTGTGCGATATCTCGTTGGCTCCGATATCCAGAAGTGCCGATGCTAGCGGGCGAGTGCAGGGAGAACCGCCACCGGTTCTTGGGTTTGCCAGCTGCCACCGAACTCCGAGGGTGACTGCGGCGATAGGGGCCGACATCGAGGGGCTGTTCAAGGTGCCGAGGGCCGAGGGCGGACAGGAGTAGAGGCAGACGTAGAGCGCAACACGGGACTCGAATGTGCAAGAGAGCGCGAGGAGGTGGCGAGAGGAAGGAGACATGTCCGAGGGCCAGCCGCGAGCTGTGCTTTGGTGTGCATAAGCGCCAGTGGACTGGTCCCGCACATGGGCCTGCCAATCGACGCACGCATGTATTCGAGCTACATATGCATGCGGCGACAAGACACATACCTCTCGCAGCCTCTAGAGACAACTCTTCCGCTGGAACGACATTCCGCATCGGCCGGAAGATGACCGTCCTGCCCCTCGGGCCCAAAACCAACGTCCTCCCATCCCGGCTGGAGAGAGAACGCGACGTGCTCGATCGCCGCACGGTGCCCAGCCGACGTCGCCTCCGAGTCGCACTCGCACCATCCGGATCTGGTCCACGAGAACCCGGTATCCGCGCGACCCGTGAGCTTGAAGCATTCGACACCGTAGAAGTTGCATACCACGTTTTGCACTTGAAGCAGCCGCAGAGACTCCGAGGACGAGCGTCCGGTCGGGCGAGAAGGAGACGTTGCGCACCCTCACCCATGTGCGTGAGCATGTCCTCGATCTTCGCGCGGCACCCATGTTGAGCCACGAACAGGACCCAGATACCAGAAGGAGTGGTGGACGCCGCGTGCTTCCGCTGGTCGGGTTGAAGGCGGCGATGGTATCCCACGGCCGATATGGTGCTCGCAAGTTTGGAGGAATACTCGCATCGCCGTCGGCCGCAGATAGGAACGGTATTCAACACGGATGGGCCGCAGAACTCGCCGAGACGGCCAGGAGACAGGGCGCCGGAAAAGCCGGACCGCGTGCTCCGTGCAGGCAGAGATGTGCCAGGCAGCCTGATCGAGTCGCTTCTCTGACCTCATCCACGACATCGATACGGCCGGAGTGGGGCCTGTACACGGCCGTCCTCTCGTGTGTGGTTGTCTTGTCTTGGCTGTGGATTCCGTTTTCCTGCTCCGCGCTCGGCACTTGGCCTTTGGGTCCTTGCTTCCCCAGTCTCCCCTTTCAGCCCGCTCGTTCGTCTGCACTGACTCACTTTGTCGCCGTTAGCGTGCCTTGCAGCAGGCGGCCTGGCGTTCCCCTTTAGTCGACTCTTGTCCAGCTGGAAGCATGTGCTGCGAAGTCTTATATGGCACAGGCGGTTTCGCAAATCTTTCAACCACGGTTCGACGATCATCATCAGGCACACTCTCGCAAACTTAGCACGGTGCATCCACGGCAGATTCCCGGGAGATGCTTCAGAGTAAGCTATACCCCATCCTGTCTCGCTGCATTGAATCCTACGCTAACACTTGGTTTCTCTTCGTTGCCTCTGTCCGATTGCACCCCTCAGGGACGATTGCCCCACTGAGATTGCGCTCCCTGGTCAGACACTGCTCTGGCGCACTGCTATCCGGTAAGCGCTACCTTCGTATTCTCCCTCGTGGTCTCGTCCTGATACTATCGCTTCCATAGCACCGGAGTGCCAAGCCCAGAGCAGCGACTATCGGCAACACTGGCGTCGACGTCGAGCACGGTCCGTCAAGACAGCGCTACAGTCCGTAGTCCAGGATGTGAGTTCTGCCTCGTTTCACGTTGATTTGACGTCACGGAGCTTTTGTCTGATGCTCCCCGTAGACAGTACCATGAACCCTGTCCACTGAAAGCGACCTGAGCCGACCAGGATGCGGATGCGAACGCCATCTCCTGCACAAGCAAACCCAGCCTCGCACGCCGTGAACCGACAGATGCCCGCGGAACGACACAAAGGGCAATTTGTGCCTTCCTGCGGCCGGATAAATATGTTAGGACGACAGCACCATCATTGCCGCAGTCAACCCGAGAGGTAAGCGGTCTGTAAATCATGCTGTTTTATGCGGGTACGGACAATCCACGTCTGACCCGCTGTTCGGGACCTCGCAGGGACGGAGAGGAATACGCCAGAGATGTTCAATGCTGGGTCACCACGAACTATGCATACTCTGATTGTCGACGAGAGGACGAGGGCGCAAGTTCATTCAACAGGCACGTACCGGCGACACCCAAGGCCGCGCAATCACGCATGGTTAAAGTTGTCGGGAAGGCGTATGCGGGCTCCAAATCCACACCCCAGACATAGGCGGGGCTCGAAGAAGGTACGCGACGGTTGTCGGAGCGGTACGTGGACACCTACGACGCGATGCGTTGGCTCCGCACAAGTAAGTCGCGTTCTGACGCACGTTTATACAGTTCCATGCTCGCCTCGCGGACGAACACACTCGGTCTCGCGGACCTTCGGCGAGGTTGAACAAATCGCATGAAATGCGCTTGCATTATGTCCTCAGAACATGGCGACCGGCGCCCGCAATCCATGTCCATAAGCAACCCTGTGGGGCAGGCGCTTCCCACGATGCGTGGAGACCAATATGTATGCAGCCTGCTCGAGGTCGAACAACACGAATATCGAGAGCGGGCGTGAATACCGTGGCACAGGGGTGCTATGCCACTGGACATCCGCCGTCGCTTCAACGTAACGTTGTTGTCTGGATGGTGCATCCCCACCATGGATATGGAGACAGACGGGTCTCGATATCGGTGCGGAGAGAGCCGCTGACGACAGGGGCAAGGAATCATGGTGCAATGCGGTGTCGCTCGAGTAAGTGCTCGCGATGACGATCACTGGAGCTCCATCCTTCCGTACGTGTTCCAACCTGCATTCACAGGCTCCTCGTTCACCATCGCGACGAACACACTCCGTATCATCAAGGTCGGACTTTGTGCGATGTCAGTATAATTCGACGAACGCGGCAACCAAGCCCGGCTCACTCGCTGTATGCGGCAACAACGAATATCGACACGATGCCAAGTCAGTCAGAAGCGGCCACGAGGCGAAGATGCAAGGTCGCACAGACCATCACGACTCTGCGATGCAGCAACTAGCATACTGGACACAGTAGCAACCCCGGGCCACGTAAAGTCTCAAGGCAATGGGATGAAGCGACACTCGGGACTCTTGCCGGCGGCGCGGATAGCCTTTCGACGTGGAACACCTTGCACCGCCAATGTTTTCGATCGCGCAAGATGTCAGCGGGAATGTCGAACGGCGGCCCTTACTTCCCCGTCAAGTCAACTTCGAATCGATCATCGTGCAGACCAAGACCTGAACGGGCGGGATATCCCCCACAAAGCGGAGACGATCTCCAGCTTACGCCAACTAATATACATCGAGCCACGAGCCAGAACGCGTCCTCGTCATGACGTACAGCTGAGGTAGCAGACATCAAGACGTCGCCACTCAACATCTACCTGGAGCCTGGCCGCTGCGCGGTCCTCAAGCCCGCCGTCGAGATCCAGGCTCATCACATGTAAAGGTGAGTCGCATTCAGTTCTACCGGCCGGGCGATACTCTGTGTCGAGCAGCCGAGAGAGGGACGAGCCGGCATACACGTCCACTCTGCTCGAGGACGTCATAGGACGTGGCTGAGCAGGGAGCACCCGAGCTTCGATGGAAGCACGAGCGTCTGGGTCCGGATCTCGAGCACCAGGCGAGGGGACTCACTCCGCGAAGCTGGAAGATAGAGACGGACTCGTCTACCGAATCTGGCGGCGGCGCGAGCATGTTGTACGTGGACTGTTGATTAAGCCGCACCATTCATGTTCCTGGAATGTCAATATATATTTCTTCCCACCAACATAAGCATGCGTGACGTACCGGGAATACCAGAGACCCATGGGGTCTGGAAGGAAGCAGCGAACGCGACGCTTGGAACCGCGCGTTGCTGCTTGGTGCAAAGCCGGCACGAACGGGGTTTTATTCCGGTAAGCTTATCATTTCTGTGCTTGTGCTGACACGATCGTCTCTGCCAATCTCTACATACTGTAGATTCGTCAGATGCTGGCCAGGGGCGCTGGCAGGACGCTGAGCCCGGGCGGAGCATAGACGTGGCGACGGTTCGGGAACTCTCCCTCCGCTCATGTATATGGACGCGAGGATGTCTCCGGCGTCCGTTAGAGCGCGCCCACTCGACCATGATGACATTTCTTATCACTCGGCTTGTGCGTGATGGCTGCTCAGCCCGTAAACAGATGTATGATAAAGTAGGGGACAACATTAACGGGAAACGACAACGGTTATGTTGTTCGCCAGCTCCCACTGTAGCAGTCAGATTCGAGAATGCGACGGCCGCCGTGGTGTTGACGATCTCTCCTCAGCAACCTGGGAACCATATCCCACCCGCCACCTAGTCGTCCGACTCAGGATGGACGAATGTCCAGGGTGGCGGAGCGCAAGGTCGCGTGGTAGCTGTAGCGACCATGGCTGATTAGTCGATGGCCCCTCTGCCACTTCAACGCTTGCGATAGTCCCCACTCGAGGCTGCGGTACCAACGGGTAGCTCGTCCTCTGTGATCTAGACAAACCTCAGGATCCCGACTCCCATCCGAGTTCGAGGTACCTAAGCGCGGATATCTAGCCTGATACTCAGGTCCTAAGAGTGGATGTCAGACAGGCATCCGGCGGTGCTGGATGATGGGATTCGTGCTCACGAGTCACCAATACGTGCGTGCGCCGCACCGTGACAGACCCTGCCGGAGAGCGATGATATCCACCGTGACATTACAGGCAGCCTCTCAGCCTCCTCTTCAGCGCGAGCAATTTTGTACTGTGCGTTTCAGCTACAGGTTGTGCGAGAAGCGGGATAACGGGACGCCACCACTTAAGCACGCTGGCGGACGACCGAGGGTTCGTCCCTTGCCACTTTACTTCCAGGACTTGAGAGCGTGGCTGACTAGACGTTTGCAGTGCCGCGTGGGGACGACTCGTTTGAAGATACCCTGGCTGCCACCGGTCGGAGATCGCGCGTGCGACGGGCAGCAAATTCACCACTGAAGTATTCAGAGGACAGAGGGTCGCGGACAGGACGGCCACAAGATGTGCGGAGAGATGGGCTGCAGTGCGCCGGCGGCGCAGACTGTCGAAGTGGTTGAGATTTGCTACGCAAGAGCAGGTATCGCGCACGGACGGGGACGTAGAGGTACGTACCTCGTTTCATGAGCACTCAGAGCGGGGCTTGGCTCGGATGAGAGCACTTGGCTGTCGGCGGACAAGGGCGGGGTCAGAAACGAGCGGAGGATGGCGGACTCACCTAGGACTAACCTCGCCAGTGAGCAGGTGCGTCATGCTGCTCCCTCGGGCTTCGATTCCTCTCCGCGAGCCTGACCGCCAGTGCCTACGTACATGGCGAAGACGGAGGCGGCAGGATTCCCAGATCCCGCTTGGATCCCGCTGGCAGTGTATTTCGCCGCGGGGGGTAGACGGGCCGGCGGGACACTTGCACGGGAGAGGAGCGATTCGGCACTCGCATATGTAGACTCACCTGGGCTGCACTTCCCTGGCGGAGAGATCCAAGGGGCTCGAAGCCAGCTGGCGTGTGTTGGGCATGGACCGGCCGTTCTCGGGTTCGCCAGCGGGCGGGCTCCGAGGCCACCCAGCGCCAGCGGGTTGTGGTGACGGGAGCTTTAAGAGCCTAGAGCTGAATGGAGGGCGAACTAGAGGCAGACACCGAGGGCAGCAGAGGCGTGGAAGGGGGGAAGCGAGTGCGAGAGTGGTCAAGTGGAGAAAGCAGCTGGGAGAGAGACGTGTCCGATAGCCGGGCCGACATTTTATAAGCGCCCGTGCAACGTATGCGTGGACTTGAAGTTGGGGAGTCTGGTCGTGTAGTACTGTCGCCAGCTGCCTGTATTCTGTATCTGCCCGCCATTATACTCTCCAGAGTCCGGGATACACCGACTGTCCAGCATAATCAATGGTGAATCTGCGTGTCTTCGGCGGTGCACGCACAGCTCTCGGTCCGCACGCCCACGAGCCTACCAGACGCAAGCAAAAATATATTCGAACGACGCGACGACATGCCCTATTCCTCCCGCAGGCTCCAGGTCCCTCTGTCCCGCCGCAATGACATGGTGCTTCTGTCGCATGATGTCCGACCCGTCCCTCGCGCCAGAAACAGTGTCCCCATCGGGAGAGAGTGCGGCATCCTCGACTATTGCGCCGTGTCTAGAAAACGTCGCCACGCACTGACGCGACTCGTCGCCTACCCTCCAGACCCAACCCCACACCGTCTGGTCCATCGCTCAATACGCGACGTATCGCCCCCGTAAGGGGAGAATCGAGCGAGCCCGTTCCATTACAATCCACTATAATACTAGGTACCCGGCCGGGCATTGTACCTGTAATTGATAGGCAGCCGACCCCGGCCGGCCCCCACAACATAGCCACGTATGATTGCCGGGCGGGAGAACTTCGATAGGCGTTCACAGGCTTCCGGCCGGCTGGCGCCCATATGTGGCTATGCTCCTCGGCCGGACTCCTTGTATGTACCCCCTTCTATGCTCCTGCTACACAACTGCAATATCGAACAAGTGATAGTCACTATCCCGCACCATTTTCAGCACACAGAGTCGCGAAATTCACTCAGAGATCATAAGATGCCCGCTTGTGGACCTTGGTGAGCGGCCGGGCGACTTCATTCAGGCGCTTGCTTGCCGGCCCGCTCCTCCCCATCCAGGCGCTTGTTAACCGGCCGGCGACCTGCCCAAGCCCCCCATCCCAGCTGCGATACGGAGCCTTGCCGCCGTCAAATTCCCATTCATATGTTAAAGAAGGCAGTACTACAGGTAAACCTATTTTATTTTTAACCACCCTACTGGTAATCTCACCGCATTGTGGGCCTATCTTTCTCTGACACCGCTGCTTAGGACCCCATGCTTCTCACCCCAGTTCCTCAGCCAGGCAGCGGTCAAGATGTAAGTCCAAATCCTCGCACTCACCTTTATGATATCCTTTATAATATTAGGGTGACCCTTTGCTGTTGTATTTCTTGTTTCAAAGCGCCTCCTATATTGTATGCCATCGCTTCCGGCAGCCTCTTTGTTCGATGATTTCAATGCTGAAACTGACTTTCACACAGCTCGCGAAAGCTTACAAGTATGTGCCGAGCACTTGTACATGATATTCGGGGCTGCCGGAGCAATAACGATGTTCAAACAGTCTTCCACAACTCGGACGCTACTATCGACTGAGTTCCAACTCCTCCTCCGCGATACATCCGTCTATCTCCCGCAGGTCCGCCTCCTTTTCAGCCAGAATGCCTTCTAAAGTGAGATACATGTCACCGGCAACTGTGGCTAGGTCATCGTTATCTGATTCAAAAACAGGCATAGGTGGTCCCTTCGCCGCGTAAGTATCCGCCATCTACAATGCGCAGGGAGGCAGTCACTTGCAACGTCGGCTGACGGGTTGCGCCACCATCCGGGGCACCGGTGGCCTTCTCCAGGACCATCTACAGACCAAGTCCACCATCGCGGAAAGGTGCCATTGTCCTCCAACCCTTGAAAGACCCGGATATCCAGCGCGCTCAATGCCAAAAACGTCGGCACGTCCAACGCCAAGACGCTGAACCGCAGCCACCGAGTTTCCCAAGTTGCCGCACGCAAGAGATATGTGAGCGGCTGGGACGAGAGGACAGCTGTGCTGTTTTCGTGAGATACTGTCATCTCCAATGCGCCAGCTAATCCCAGCACTGAGATTGCTATCCACTGTGGGCAGCAGTAAGTCCATAGCGCACATCAACAATTTTGAGCCGTTCCTACCAGCTCCCGGGCAATACCATGGTTCCACCGCCTGATCGTCATGTTGTCCGCTGGTCGCGGCAATGCCTGCAAGGCTTCGCGCTGTCATGCACCAAAAGGGATTGGCACATGGACAGGGCTTCTACCAAAGCAAACTATAGGAGAAGCTCAAACCCACATGTCCTGTGGCAAGGCCACCCAACAAAAGAGTTGTGGCATTGGCTTATTCCCATGTAGACATACTGTCTAAAAATTCCAGAATGGCATTAACTGGCTCAATATCACCTCATCTACAACCAAAACTCTTACTCTCAGCTATGTTCTTTATCTGCTGTCTCTTGCCACAAGAAGGGGCAAACCTGGAATAGTCTACCAGACAAAATATGGGGACACCAAAAGGTCTCAGATGCTTATAACAAGCACTAGAAGAAGCCCGAAACATGTAGGGTCTTCTGGAAGCTGCTGAAGCATCCTAGAGGTGACTGGAAGTTTCCGGAACATTCCAGAAGGTTCTAGAACAATCTACAAAGTTCTAAGAACATGCTGGAGGTGTATTATGTGCTAGAAGCAGATGGAAACTTCTGGAACAAGCCAGAATACTCCACAAGGCTCTAGAACATTCCGGAATATTCTGCACTCTAGAAAAGGATGGAAATTTCTGGAACAGTCCAGAACATTCCACAAGGCTTGAGAACTATCTAGGAGATGCCAGGAGACAC